>APFE031377084.1:5788-159340 GCA_000404065.3 Pinus taeda
AAATATTGTTTAGAGAGTTTTCGGCGAAATCACATAGAAAATAATTTGTCGACGCGTTTCGAACCAACCAGTGTGGTTCATCGTCAGGACAAGGTGAAGATCCAATCCAGCTTAGCTAGTTAAATAGTGTGTGCAGAGACTCCAACGACTATATTTACAACGACTAATTTGACCTATTGACCCAAGTCAAACCAATAAAATCCTTGCTATATTTATTAATTAATGTTATTCTAAAATTAGTTAAATTTGGTAAATTATATAATAAAATATTCAATAGTTACCTGTACTTGTATATATATCTATTAAAAACCTAACTAATTCATATTAAAATAATACCCTTGGTATACCATATAATTATTTAATAATAATAATATTTAAATTATAATTCATCTTTAAATCTAATGGTCAAAATTGAAATTAAAATATTTTATAATAAATTTAATAATTTCTATTAAATAAATAATTTAATAATTTATTATATAAATAATATCATAGATATATTAAATTCCTATTATTTATAGAAAATTAGTTAAATTAGGTAAAATATTATTTGTTAATGGGCTTATTAATAAAAGTACATATATGTACCAAAAACGAAAATCAACAATATTGGTACAACATATATTTATTTAATAATACTAATTATTTATCATTTAAATCAAAGGTCCATTTGAAACTAAATTACTGAATTATATCCTCTATCAAGGAATAATTTAATAATTATTAATTTGCTAATTTATATTAAGTAATCTATATTTATTTGATACTTTATTAATTGTATATAATGTTATAATAGGATAATATTAATAGTATAATATTAATATAATTTCATAATATATAAAAATATATACATAATAGAAATCAAGAAATAAGTAATAATTTGAATATTAATATCCAACGAATGATTAATATGGCTCGAATTAAATTCATAAAGACCATATTAATGGAATAACCAGTAAATTTAAGACCAAATAACATTAGGAATCCGAGAGGAGAAAAATAAAAAAGCAAACTAATAAAAATTTTTATAAAAACCCAAGGGGTAAAGGGACCAACCCCAGAATCAACCCTAAGACCTTAAAAATGAGGGATAGAGGAGGCTAGGAAGACAGGGCTGGGACCAGCAACTGCTAATCTTCCAGCCATCATCCCTATTAAGATTCTTCGGCCTTTTCTCAATCTCCAAGGCCTCTCTAAATTTACGATGGTGAAATTGTGCAACCTTAGCAATGACTTGAGCCTCCTCAATACAAACATGATGCTTCGTCTTTTCAGCATGTTCAGCCAGGGCTGAGGACTTGGCCCTCCCATGCCTTAAGTCCGCCGAATGCTCGCTCATCCTTTGCTTGATAGAGCGACCTGTCTCACCAATATATGGTGTCCCACAGGAACAAGGAATGACATAGACGCCCTTCATGTCTTTTGGGTCGACAGGATCTTTTACCGACCTTAGGGAGCCACGGATCGTACTGAGAGGTCAAAAAGTTGCGGGCACATCGTACCTCCTCAGAATCCTGGCAATCCTATCAGTGGTCCCTTGGATGTAAGGCATGTTAACCCCCATGACACGATCTTTAGGTTCCCTTTGGATCGAAGGCTCCTTCTTAGCCTTTAGGAAGGCTTTTCGACCCAGGTGTCTACTGTAACCATTCTTCTCAAAGACATCTAGGAGATGAGCCTTCTCAGATTCCAAGCTCCCTTCATCCGAAATTCTAACAGCACGGGTGGCAAGAGTGCTCAGAACCCCTAACTTCTGAGCGGGGAAATGATGAGAAGAAGCATGCAAGTATTGCTCAGTATGCGTCTTCTTTCTAAACACCTGATGAGAGAAGGAACCATCCTCCTTCTTAGAGATGAGAACATCCAAGAACGGAAGACAACCATTGTCTTCTTTCTCCATTGTGAATTTTATGGCGGTGGACTGGTTATTGAGATGACTGAAAAAACGATCAAGCTCATCAGGGCCATGAGACCAGACAACGCCCGTGTCATCAACGAATCTTTTCCAAAGCTTCGGTAAAAGCCGAGAGGAGGCCAAGGCCTTAGACTCAAAATCCTCCATAAAGAGATTAGCGACGACAGGGGACAAGGGGGAACCCATGGCAACTCCGCAAGTCTGCTCATAGAACTCTCCCTCGAAGCTGAAAAAGGTGGAGGTAAGGCAAAGCTCAACCAACTTAGCCGTATCAGGGTCGGTGAGCCTATTAATCACCGCCATGGCCTCATTGATGGGAATACAGGTGTAAAGAGAGACCACATCGAAACTTACCAGAATGTCCTCAGGCTCAAGATTAATTTTCTTAAGATCATCGATAAAGGAGGCCGAGTCTTTGACAAAGGACTCAGTCTGACCCACCAAGGGTTTGACCTTTCAGTAGGATCTTTGGCTCGCTAAGTCGGACCAGATCCTGTCGACCCAAAAGACATGAAGGGTGTCTATGTCATTCCTTATTCCTGTGGGACACCATATATTGGTGAGACAGGTCGCTCTATCAAGCAAAGGATGAGCGAGCATTCGGCTGACTTAAGGCATGGGAGGGCCAAGTCCTCAGCCCTGGCTGAACATGCTGAAATGACGAAGCATCATGTTTGTATTGAGGAGGCTCAAGTCATTGCTAAGGTTGCACAGTTTCACCATCGTAAATTTAGAGAGGCCCTGGAGATTGAGAAAAGGCCGAAGAATCTTAATAGGGATGATGGCTGGAAGATTAGCAGTTGCTGGGTCCCAGCCCTGTCTTCCTAGCCTCCTCTATCCCTCATTTTTAAGGTCTTAGGGTTGATTCTGGGGTTGGTCCCTTTACCCCTTGGGTTTTTATAAAAATTTTTATTAGTTTGCTTTTGTATTTTTCTCCTCTCGGATTCCTAATGTTATTTGGTCTTAATTACTTGGTATTATTCATTAATAAGGTCTTTATGAATTTAATTTCGAGCCCCTTTTTTAATCATTCGTTGGAATATTATTATTCAAATTATTTCTTATTTCTTGATTTCTATTATGTATATATATTTATATATTATGAAATTATATTAATATTATACTATTAATATTATCCTATTATAACATTATATACAATTAATAAAGTATCAAATAAATATAGATTACTTAATATAAATTAGCAAATTAATAATTATTAAATTATTCCTTGATAGAGGATATAATTCAGTAATTTAGTTTCAAATGGACCTTTGATTTAAATGATAAATAATTAGTATTATTAAATAAATATATGTTGTACCAATATTGTTGATTTTCGTTTTTGGTACATATATGTACTTTTATTAATAAGCCCATTAACAAATAATATTTTACCTAATTTAACTAATTTTCTATAAATAATAGGAATTTAATATATCTATGATATTATTTATATAATAAATTATTAAATTATTTATTTAATAGAAATTATTAAATTTATTATAAAATATTTTAATTTCAATTTTGACCATTAGATTTAAAGATGAATTATAATTTAAATATTATTATTATTAAATAATTATATGGTATACCAAGGGTATTATTTTAATATGAATTAGTTAGGTTTTTAATAGATATATATACAAGTACAGGTAACTATTGAATATTTTATTATATAATTTACCAAATTTAACTAATTTTAGAATAACATTAATTAATAAATATAGCAAGGATTTTATTGGTTTGACTTGGGTCAATAGGTCAAATTAGCCATTGGAAATATAGCCGTTGGAGTCTCTGCACACACTATTTAACTAGCTAAGCTGGATTGGATCTTCACCATGTCCTGACGATGAACCACACTGGTTGGTTCGAAACGCGTCGACAAATTATTTTATATGTGATTTCGCCGAAAACTCTCTAAACAATGTTATGGATCACAGAAGTCTAAATTCATTAATAAAAATCATTGGCAATCATGGATAATCATGGTCAACCAAGGTTGATGATAGTCAACCATGTTTTATGAATCAAACATGGTCAACCATTGTCCATCGTGGTCAAACATGTTTGAACTTTGCGTTGTGACAAAAATTGCCTCAATATGAAAATCAACAATGATCAACCATGGTCTAATATCGCATGGTGACAAATATTGTCTCAGTATGAAAATTAACCATGGTCAACCATGGTCCAACATAGCATTGTAATAAGGATTGTCTCAATATTAAAATCAACCATGGTCAATCATGTTTACTTTAGTGCTTATAAAATTTAACTTAGGGTTTATATACATTGTGTTTATAATATTAGTCCCTTGGGTTTAATCTTATTCCCTTGGGTTCATAATCCCTTGGGCTTTTAGTATTAATCCCTTGGGTTTGTTATTCTCTTGGGTTAATCATATCAATCGATTATGTTTATAATATTAATCACGGTAAACCATGGTCAATCATAGCCAACCATGTTCAACCATGATCAAACCATATGGATATGGAAATCGACCATGGTTAACCATGGTCAACCGTGTTTATTATAGGGTTTATAATATTCATGTTAGGGTTTATATACCTTGGGTTTATAATTTTTATACCTTCAGTTTATTATTACCTTGGGTTTATGATATCAATCCCTTGGGTTTATTGATGCAAGTGTTCATATTCCTAAGGTTTAATATTATTCAACAATGGTCAACCATGTTCAACCATGGTCCAATGTCACATTCTGACAAGGATTGTCTCAATATGAAAATACATCATACCCAACCATGTTTATTTTAGTATTTTTAATATTTATCTTAGGGATTGTATACCTTGGGTTTACAATATTAGTCCCTTGGGTTTAATATTATGCCCTTAAGTTCATAATCCCTTGCGGTTTTAGTATTAATCCCTTAGACTTATTGTTCCTTTGGGTTTATAATATCAATCACATGGGTTTATTATTCCCTAGTAAACCATGGTTTATTATGATGTTAACCATGGTCAACCATGATCCAACAAGAAATTGTGATAAGGATTGTCTCAATATGAAAATCAGTGATGCTCAATCATGATTATTTTAGCGTTTATAATATTTATCTTAGGGTTTATATATGTTGAGTTTATAATATTAGTCCCTTGGGTTTAATATTATTCCCTTAAGTTCATAATCTCCTAGTTTTGTTATTCCTTTAGGTTTATAATATCAATCCATTAGGTTTATAATATTAATCATTGTCAACCATGGCCAATCATAACCAACCATGTTCAACCATGGTTAAACAAGGTTGGATATGGAAATCAAGCATCGTCAACCATGGTCTAACGTTGTGTCCCACAAATATTGTCTCGATATTAAATTCAATCATGGTCAAGCATGGTTGGCTATGGTCTAACATTGCATTGTGAAAAGGATTGCCTCTATATGAAAATCAACCATAGTCAACCATGGTCAACCATGTTTATTTTAGGGTTTATAATATTGATGTCAGGGTTTATAATTGTTATCCCTTAGGTTTGTTATTCCCTTCAATTTATAATATAAACCCCTTCAGTTTATTTATCTAAAGGTTCATAGTCCTAGGGTTTAAGATTATTCAACAATTGTTAACCATAATCAACCATGGTTAACCATGGTCCAATGTCGAATTGGGACAATGATTGTCTCAATATTAAAGTCAACCATGCTTAACCATGTTTATTTTAGTTTTTTCAATATTTATCTTAGGGTTTTTATTTTGACGGTTTATAATATTAGTCCTTTGGGTTTAATATTATTCCCTTGGGTTCATAATCGTTTGGGGTTTTAGTATTAATCCCTTGGGTTTATTTTTCCCTTGTGTTCATAATATCAATCCCTTGGTATTATTATTAACTTGGGTTTATAAAATCAATCATGGTCAACCACAGTTAACCATAACCAACCATAGTGGGATGTCGCATTGTGAAAAAAATTGTCTCCATATAAAAATCAAGGACAATCATTGTCAACCATGGTCACCCATGGTTGATCATGGTCAAGCATGTTTTATAGAATCAAACATGGTCAACCATGGTCAATATTGTTTTTTTAGTATTAATCCCAATAGTTTGTTATTCCTTTGGGTCAAACATAGTGAATCATAGTCAACCATGCTCAAATGTCACTTTGTGATAAAGATTGTCTCAATATGAAAATCAACCACGGTCAACCATGGTCCAATGTCACATTGTGACAAAGAATTAATTATCATTATTAATTATTATTATGTAAAGATGAATTAATTATTATTATTATCTTAATTAATTAATATAATATCAATTATATTATTTAAATAATTAATTAAAAAAAAATATATTATTGTTAATAATAATATAAACTATTTTAACTATTATTTATTATTTTTTATTTATTAATTATATATAAAATAAAATTAAAATAAAAAATATTTATTAATTTTTCTAAAAAAAATTATTTAAAATTATTTTTTTTAATAAAATAAGAAATATTTATTTACATTTATCAAAAAAAATAATAAATTATTTATATATATATTTTATTGTCATAAATAGAAATGAGCTTTATGCTATATCTACCATGTTTACTAAATATAATTATTGTTATTATTAATAATTATTATTGTTAATTAATATTACTACTATTATAAGAGTTATATTATTATTATATAATATAATATAATATATTATATTACTAATATATTACTAAATATATATTATTATATATATTAATTATTATATATTTTGTAATGCTTGTGAGGACCATGCAGGGCAAATTTACACCACATTGTTTTGTCAGGTGGCCTCAACTTGTACTGAGGGGAAACTGAGCCTGTTGGCCATTGGTCAGCATTATACACCATCCAAAAACAAAAATTCTTCAGTCTTTCTAGCAAGGCTAGGTAAGTTTCAGTCTCATGACCACATATTGTATAACTATGACAACTGACGTAAATAACTGGAAATTTAAATGTTATCCACATAAACAAAAACTAAGCATAGGGAGACTAATATTTCTTGACATCTTGCACCTCAGATTCTGAGGCTACTGGGGCGGGATCATCAGCAGTTGCTTCTAGCATTCTAAAGAGCTCCACAATGCAAGGGATGTGTCAGTCAATACGATGCATCCTAATGTCCTATGTGTGCAGCTGAAATAGGATCTTCTCCATGTATTTTTTGTAGTTATGAAGGCCCTACATTGTAACTTCCATCCCCACAGAAATTTTCTCCATTGCTTTGCCAAGCACACTTTTCATCAGAAAATACAGGTACAAGGTGTGCTTGAATTGTTTAATTCTCCCTTCTTGTGGTCCCTACGCCAGGCACCATTATTCTCCAGACTTCTATTTCATCATTCGGTTCCAATTCATGTTATAGTTGGTCTTCCCAATCATCTATCAACTTTTGGATACCCTCATCTATCTCCTCCTTGTATGTCGCAGTTGCCTCAGTTATGAATTGATCGGCGGGCTTGCGACCCCTACAGTCTTCCATCCTACTTGGTCATTTGGTTGCCCAGGGTTCTGGGCCCTTGCTGCCATGACCACGTCCATGTTTTGTTGGAGCCATGCCCTGTTGATTTGTGACCAGAGAGTCGTAACTTTCCCGCGGACTTGGTTTCTTCACCTCCCTTCCGCTCTGTAATTCCATCCTTCTCCGCTATATAATTCACCTTCCCTGCATGTCGAATACCTCTTCCCACTCTACCACCTTCCCTTATCTCCCACTCTGCCACCTTGCCAACCCACCTCCCATGCATTCAAGGCAAAGGACATCACACTCCTTTCCTTGAGCATGTGGGGTGTGGCTGTAATGAATTTAGTTGTCCTGACCATGTGAACTCAGGCCTAGAGCCTCTGACACTTACCCTCATCTTGATCGAGAGCTGGATTTTCTAGTTCTGTCTCGCCTCACATTGCCTACGATCTTGTTCTAGGATTGTCTCCAAGGCTTCAAAGGTTGTGTCCCTTGGTCGAGCTGGCCATTATTTCTCCATCCGAACCTACTAGTGGTTGCATCCCTAGTTTGCCAGGAAATCAACCCCCTTGTTTCCCTCTCTCCTTACGTGTTTGACCTAAATGTAGTAAAATTTGTGGGTGATTTCCCCTATCTCCTGAACCAATATTGTTGTTCTCCAGCTCTGACTAAGTTTGACCGACTTAGTGCCATTGTTTTGTTTTGTCATTGTACTAATTACTAAGCTTGAATCCCCTTACACTTCTAGGTTTCTGTACCCCAGTATGATAGCTATTAAGAGGCCATGTCTAACTGGAGCAAACTCTGCCTCATTGTTGTTGGTAATCCCACAACTTTCGGCATAGATGAGGTGGGTGTTGGCCTGGGAGTCTCGAAAGAGGGCCCTAAGACCTAGATCTATCGAGTTTCCTTTGGAGGCCCCATCGAAGTTGAGCTTAATGACTCCTTCTGCTAACGGGGTAAAGTGGGACCTAGATCTCATGATAGCGTTGCTTGTCTTCCACTCTTTGCTATCGATCATTCCTAGTGCTAAATTTAGCTTTTGTAGTATTCGACCTTCTTAGGGTGGCACATGCCAATCTTCTTCATTCCATGATTCTGCTAAGATTTTTTCCCTTATGTCTGCACAATACCTTCTCACAATTTTCCTTGAGAAGTTGTTTTGTGCTTGAAAATTCTAAGGTTTCTCTCCTTCCATATGGCCCATAGGTTGAATCCAAGGCCTAAGTTCCAAGCCCCGTTTGCTATGGGGCTAGAATAGATGTGGGTTTTCAATAGTAATATTGTTCCTCTGATATTGATTTATTCTCTATCCATCATTTCAAAAATTTCTTGCATTTGTCTCCATTTCTACTCCTCAAATGAACAGTTGTTGAGGATATGATCCATGTCTTCCTCGTTTTGGCAGCATAGCCCATAGAAGGAGGGTCCCTGAATCCTCTTTTCTATAATTGATCCCAGGTCAGGATGCAACCTTTGCTGACCATCCATAGGAAGTGGGTTACCTTTGGCCACCATCCCCTCTTCCAGATCCTTTTCCATATTTTTACCTATCCTTCTTGTTCCTGTCAGGTTTGGATATCATAGGCTTCGCTTGTGGAGAAAGTTCCTTTGGTGGCTTGTCCCCATCTCAAGATGTCAACTTCATGACAAATTGTTTTCTTCCTTGTCCTTAACTCTTTATCTAAGTTTCCCCATTGGTCTATGTATACCTCTTGTTCCCAGTCTTCTCTAGTCTTCCATTTCCACCAACTTTCATCTCCCTGCTCCTCCTTCCAGTACTGTTCCACTACCTGTGTATTGCTATTCCAAGCCTATTGGTATATTTCCTTGATCTCTTGTTTCTCTCCTAGTTTCTCTCTTTACTGCCAAGATTCCACCCAGAAGTGGGTTGTTTTTCCATTACAGACTTCCCATAATGCGTGTTGTTGGATGAGGTGTCTATTGCTTGCCGCTAGATTCCATATCGCATAGTCCTTAGGGGGGTCTTGGTATCTAAGGATATCCTCTGTTTTCACAGGCATGCTATACTTACGAGTCCAGATTTGTTTCCATAGGTCGTTTCCCCCATTCATAGATTTCCACCATAGTTTGGTCCCCATGCTTTGGTTCAGGAGGTAGGGGTCCCTAAGTCCTAATCCTCCTTCCACTTTTTTCTTGATGAGTCTCTACCATGACACCAAAGCCCATTTCATGAGCTATTGGGCAGCTTCCCATAGGAATTTTTTGAAAATTCCATCCATCTTGGCACATGCTCCTTTTGGGGTCGCCATTCCTGATAGTTGGTAGATGGGAATTGACTAAAGAACTACTTTGAGAAGAATTGTTCTTACAACTATATTTAGGGATCAAAAGTTCCAACATTTGAGTTTACCCTATATTTTTTGGAAGATGTTTTTCCAGTAGTTGTTTCTTAGTGGATTATCAGAGAGAGGCATGCCTAGGTATTTAGTGGGCATGGTTCCATTGCTGAAGCCAAGGGTTCTAGCAAGGTAGGTCTTAACATTTCCTTGGGTGTTAAAAAAGAATATGCAAGATTTGTCATTACTGATCATTGTTCCTGAGGCTTCCATAAAGGTACTAAGGATATTTCTTATACTTTGGGCTTCCCAAAAGGTGGCTTGGTGGAAGAGCATGATATCATCCACAAATTGTTGGTGGGTGATGGGCAAATCAATCACCCAACTTCTATTCCCTTGGAGCTGGGAGGAGCGGACATACTACTTGATGTACCTACCCAAACCATCCACTACTAAGATGAACAGGAATGGTGAAATCGGGTCCCCTTGTCTCATACCTTGAGATGGATTGAAAGTCATTGTGGGGTTCCCATTAAGTAGGATGGAGAAGATCAGAGAGGATATCATTGCTAAGATCCAATTGATCCATCTTTAGGAAAATCCATATGCTTTTAGAACGCTCATAAGGTAGGCCCAGCTCAGTCTGTCATAAGCTTTTGAGAGATCTAGTTTAATCATCATGCCTGAGGGAGTAGACTACCTCCTCGAATGAAAGAAAGCCATCAAGGATTTGGAAACCTTCCACAAAGCTTGTTTGTTCGGGCAAAATAAGACTGGGGATAATGGGTTTCAGGCGTTTTACAATCAGAGTGGTGATAATCTTGTAAATGACATTACACACGACAATTGGCTGAAATCCTTGGGTATCCTCAAATTTAGCTGACTTAGGAATTAGAGAAATGAATGTAAAGTTGAGGCTAGGACATACCTTTTGATTACATCCTGATTCCTCCACAACCTCCATGATGTCCTGCCCCATGAATGGCTAGGTAGCTTGGGAGAATTCAATAGTGAATCTATTTGGGCCTAGGGCTTTGTTCTTTGGAATTCCTTTCACTATTTCATCTAATTCTTCTTTTGTAATTGCCTGCATCAATGCGTTATTATGGTCATTCGTTATCATCTTGGGGATTTGTTGCATGATTCTTTGGGTGGCTTCCTCCCTGTTTTCCATGTTCTCCATAAGCAGGTCTTTGAAGTGATTGACTAGCAAGACTTCCATCTCTTCATGTTCTATTATACATCCTCCTTCTGCATTTTTAAGAAAGTAAATGTGGTTGTGCTCCTATGGTTCACCATAGCTTTATGAAAAAAGATCGTGTTGCATTCTTCTTCCTTCAACCAATGAACGCACGATTTTTGCTTCCACATGATTTCTTCTTGTTGTCTTCATTCCTCTATTTGGTTGAGCAGTAAACCTTATTACTACACCATGTCTTTCGTTCTTCCCTCTTTTATCATCTTTTGTTGGATGTCTGCCATATGCTGGCTGCATTCTATTTGGTCTCTAAGGATGTGGCCAAACGCCTCCTTGTTCCACTTTTTGAGCCTATTTTTTTAATTCTTTCAACTTCAATTGGAAGGTATGCATTCTATTACAGCCCTATTGGGTACTTTGTGTCCATCATTCCTCGATTTTCGTAAGGGTATCCGAGTTCCTAAGCCAAAAGGATTCAAATATAAATGACCTATTCTTAGGTCTAGCTTTTAAATCCACTTCCAAGTGAACCAGCCAGTGATCTGACCCCATACATGGGAGTATCGTTGCCTCTATGAAGATATCTTTCCTCATGAGTTGTTTTGAGATTAAGAACTTGTCCAAGCAGCTTGCTATTTGTTGATTCCCCCTCTTTTGTTGTTCCAGGTATGGATACCATTAATTGTATCTATATCCACTAGCTAGAGGTTAGTAATGGTTTTGGTGAAGGCTTCCATGTCTGGGTCGACCCTCCTTATTCCTCTGTTTTTCCCCTAGGGTTTTGATCATATTGAAGTTCCTACTTACTATCCATAGCTTGTCTAGGTATCTATTATCCAGTGTCCTAAAACAATGGAGGAAAGCTCCTCTTTCACCTGGGAAGTGCGTACCATACAGCCCTGACAACAGAGCCCATTCGGTGGAGCCTAGATTTCAAAATTTTCCCACAAGACTTACCCATTCTTCAAACTTCAATTCAACTAGGTTCCATAAGATTGCCAATCCACCAGCACTCGCATTTTGATCCTCGGCCATGAATCGGTATTCTAGCCTGAAGTTTTCATTATGTCTTTTAGCTTTTTTTTCGCTAATTTTAGTCTCTTGTATTATCATTATGCTTGTCTTATCCTTTTTCATTCTCTCCTTAAGGTACCTCTGTTGGCCTTTGCTATTGAGGCCTCTTATATTCCAGGTTGTGATGATCATTTTAACAGTTTTATCAGCTGATGAAAAACATCCAACAATGCCACTACTCGTCCTAAGTTCACTAGTAATTGCCCTACCATTTGTATGGATTCGTTCATCATTTTCCTGACTCTTTTTTGCCCCCTTTCCTTGTGTTCCTGTCTCTTGTCCTTAATTTTCTTGGGCCCCTAACTGTTCTAGTTGGCTTATGATCACTAAGTTCTGCTTGTCTCTAAATCGTTGGAAGGTTTCTTTGTAGAATTGTTTCTCATCTTCTGTGATGAATTTTCATCTAAGTTCCTCCATTCTTGCAATAACCTCTTCATAACCCGTTCCTCTATGCTTAGATCATCTTTCTCGTTGTCTATCTCCATTAGGGTTTCCACCATTTCCATGTTATCTTCACATTGTTTCTCTTCCTCTATCATCATTTCCATCTTTTTTTTTCCTCTACTCCTTTGTCTTCTTGGTTTTTCTTTTCCTGAGAGTTGACCTCCATCTCCACCCCTAGGTCTTCTTCCTGTAGGAAAAAAGTTCTATTTTGCAGCCTTTGCTCCTTCTCTTCTTAGTGTGCCTTGTGAATCCTTATGATCTCCATCCCTTTCCTCCACCGAGTGGTTACCTATCTCGTTTAGGGGGTAGGATCGTAATAGGTGGCCATATTCATGGCATATGTGACACCAGAATGGGCTGTGCTAATAGTCAATCGGTTATGGCCATACTTCGTCATGGTACTCTAGCTCGATGTAGTCTGGAAGCAGTTCTGTAATATTCATATATACACAGATTTTGGCGCACGAGGTTTATCAACCTTTTCTTGTCAAGTCTATTACCTTTACGAAAGTTCTGATAGAGTTTATCATGCCTTCTTGTATCTCTGGATCCCAGAAGTCCATTGGGGGACCGAAGAGTCGAACCCATATTGGAGCTGCTAGGAGTTTCTCTTGGGCTGGATTGTAGCATTCTTCCCAGTGTCTGACGAAGAGGCTAACATTGTTAAAGAAGTATGGTCCGACTTCGAATATCCTCTCTTTGTCTTCTAGGTTTGAGAATATCACTGCGAAGAATACATTTGCTACTAGCTTGAGATCTATGTGCCCTTTTGGCTGCCATCAGTGTTGAATCCATTTTATCAGTTATTTCTCTACTGGCCATACCCCTACGAATTTGCAATTGAGAGCATGGTCCTTCATGTACCTTCTATATTCTTCTAGTTTATTATTTGGGATAACAAATATGGGCTTTTTTGCAGCCCTTGGCAGACATCTCCCACCCAGTCCTGTCTACCATTTGGTGCTCAAAACTGGGACCCCTTTACCTTTTCCCCCATTCCCAACTGACATGTTGTATTGGCTTGATTTACATTCTATAACATTTTTGTAGGAGGGGATCTCTCCCCCCATCATGCTGCTCATCCCTTACTCAATCGCAGTCTTTGTCAGGGTGCCACCTCTGTTTTTTTTTGTTGTTGTAGGTTTGGCAATGTCACACCCCTACACCTATGGTAGTCTTTCAACCGCTTATAACAAGGTGCGGCACCACCGAACATTTTCTTTTCACCAGTACTTATGTTCATGGACTACGCCTTAACATTCGATACTTAGTTTATATTTCTTTACCAAGTATTTATATTAGCCTTTATACTAGTGAACACCCATACATATTCATTATCCATAGCAATTATACATATACAACACAATTGCAATAGTATAAAGGGAGGGGCAACACCCTAAATATGAGTCTGCCTAAATTTAATATATTTTCAACTTTCATAAAATTACAAGTATTACCTTGGAAATTCCAAGTTTCATACTTAGACAAATTCCAGACTTCATGTCTTGCACACAAGCTGCCCACCTCGTGCACACCTTGCACGGTGGTCACCTCCACAATCCACAATTAGCCAATTTTCGGTTTGTCGACTCGTTCACCTCAGTCACCAACTCGTCCAATTGTTGGGTGGGCGCCTTCGTGCAACCTCCACCCAAACTCGTTCACCGTGGGTAGGCACCTTTGTGTGGCCTCACCCAAACTCATTCAACCGTGGGAAAATGCCTTCATGCGACCCTCCACCCGAGTTCGTTCAACTGGGTGGGCACGTCTTCATGTGACCCTCCACCCAAGTTTTTTCAACCAAGTGGGCGTGCGTTCATGCTGCCCTCCACCCGAGTTTGTTCAACTGGGCAAGTGCACCTTCATGCAGCCCTCCACCTGAGTTACTTCACTGTCGGGCGAGTGCCTTCATGCAGCCCTCCACCCAACTCACCCGTTCACCAAAACTCGTGCATGTCGTGTATGTCTACCTAACGAGCGGGTGCATTCCATCGATGGTTCCTGCGCCTTGCTACGGCTCCTTTGCACTTCTCCACAAGCTCCTTCGATAAGCGATGATCGAAGACTTGATCAAATCATTCGAATTTCTCGAACTTGATTGTCCTTCTTCCCAACTCACACCAACTATGTATATGGTGGGTCGGTGAGTCATGCCACCCGGCCGACTGTCCAAACTTGCGTTTGCTCGCTCATGATGTGGGTCAGCCTGCCCAGCTCGTGGGACCACCCCCTCACACTCACCCAACACTTTTCATCGTTCGATCAGCCTGCAAGTGACTTTCCAAGCTCATCCCCACCATATGAACTTGCAGCCAACTCTCCTTCTATGCATATTTCACCACGCATATCCTCTACTTGGCCTTAGCTCGTCTATCCTCGCACAATGGAGTGTGTCCTGCCTATCACACGGACCACAGGTCCTTACATCCTCCTCCACCTGAAGTCATTGTCATCCTCGACAACATCCCATCTCGGTAACCATCACCAAGATATTCATATCTGAACAGTCTTATCTTGATCCATGATATCATATGGTCCATATACTGCAAACATCCCTGCAACATATGCAAAACAACCATTTCCACCACGTGTCATCCTCATCCTGTAATTTGTCATCAAGATACTCCAACACAACTCCAACACACATCTGCACACTGGTACGCCTCATGACTCGAACTAGTTGGGTAGCTAATCCAACCATACGCCCAAACCATAAGAATGCACATCCTTATGTCATCATCAGTCTTTCTTTGACTTTTGCTACATCTCGAACTCATCAAGAATCTGCTCCAAAACCCATGCTCAGGTCCATGGAAACTCCATCCCATCTGCAACATGTCCAGTCCATGATCTTGTTGTACAAGAGTGCACAACCTCTCCACTAGATCATATCTCCATGTCATAACAACATCTGCACAACATCCATTCCTTGCACTCTCCATAGGATGTCCATAAGTGACACCTCTACACATGCTCCTATATAATGTCCCTGCAAAAACTGTCATGCTCTATGTCCCCAACCTGATGTCCATGACTCTAGTTGCCCATGATGTCCAGCCCATGTAGACTCTATCCTAGCATCTGGTCATCTGCATCCAAGTCTACAATCTATCGTAAAAAAGCCTTCTCCCAAGCCCCTTGTTAAGGTGGTGAAGCCCCTTCCCATCAAGGTCCCTGCACCAACCCATCTCCAATGTTGTCTATCAAGAAAGTAGGGCTAGGAAGTTTCCTCCCTGACTCTCATCCACCCATGTATCTGATTGGTGTTGTGTCCTCAAGTATCTGTGCACAACCTCAACCTCCTCACATGTACACCCAATCTCTCTAAGCTTGTCTTTCGTCAACTGAAATTCATATAAGCCCATAGCATACCTACAAAACTCCATTATACCAGCCGGATCTCTACTTGCATAATCCTCCCCAATCACTACTTCTGAAGTAGTACTCAGACTCCCTTCATATACAACTACATTGTGAAGATCATCAGTAGAAAATGTCTCTGCCAAGTGCTTCAAGATTAGTGAGATTGACCTCTCACTTCCTTCCTTCTTCCTCGCTCTTGTAATGAAGTCAATCAACTTCTCTTCCATTGTTGTTTGAGTCATACTCCCAAGTCCTCTTTTCTCCACATCCTCATGCTTCACATTCGGATCTTTGTGATACAAAGTCATAGAATTCATTCTCGGTCTATACCCCAACCAAATCCTTCTATTCATCGGAACCAACATAGTTCTCCCTTCAGCTGTGATCAAGAGAATGCCCCGGTCCACGATCGGTATGGCTTGTGCAAGCTTCATGAAATCTTGCCTCAACACCATAAAATGATCATCCATGTCCACAATCCTCAAGTCCAACTCTCCAAACCACGAGCCCACTCTCACCTAAGTGTACTCCATCACACCAGTGACAACCTTCATGGTAGAGTTGATTTCTTTGAAAGCACTCCACTCTTTCTCCATCTTAGCTTTCTTCCCAAAATATTTTGTTTCCTTCTTACTCAAGAAGCTATGAGTAGCCCCTGTATCCACCAAAGCTGCAAATCTCTTTCCTTTCATGGTCACATGGACAAAACTTAGCTTCAAGGCATCACCTCCTTCTGTCAGCTTTATCTTCTGTCTCACATCAGCAACATTCTTCCAAAACTCTGCCTCGGAAGTATCTATTGGCTTATTCTCCAATTTTACATTCCTCATAAGGTACTTCACTTACTTGCTTAGCTCTTCTAAGCATTTCAATCCTGGTTCAGCTTGGCTTCCTTCAAGCTTGTCCTCCATCACATTTTGCTCAAGTGCACTAAGCAAGTGCCCATTGACTACCTCCATAGAACTAAGCTTCCGAACATCCTCTGGATTGTCACGGTAGTAAGTCCTGAGTCTATCAATGTAGTCGAGCTCATCTTGCTCAATTACAACAACCTTTTTACCAAGAAGTTTCTTCTTTATTTCCTCCTCAATCTACTTGACTTCGGTCTCCACCATGGAACTTTTCTTCCTTAGTCATGCCCTTTTATCCAAAAGCTCTTGAAGACCAAGACCATTCTATCAGATCTCCTTATCAATTTTCTTGAGTTCACCATCCATCGTACTTCCGCATTGGTCCTTGAGTTATTCAAGTTCTTTCCTTAGCTTTGAACAACTTTCTCGAATCTTCATATTCTCAGCCTTCATCGAAACCCAGTCAGAACTCCATCTACTCACTTGTTACAACACTTTGTACTAGAAGACTTCACCTGCATTATGGCTAGATTCACCTACCATAGGTTCTTCTACCATCTTTTCCATTCAGCCGTCTTCACCATTCACCAGCTTCACCAAGTTTCCTACAAAACCAAACCAGCTCTTGTCTCACTTGTATGTGAAACCAGCTTCCTTCACCTGCAAGTACCCTTGATTTCCACTGTCACTTTGTCAAGTTTCTTCAACCCTGAATCAGTTGCTTCTTGCAAATCCCATTTGCACTTCACCAGGTCTGATACCACTTGTCGCGCCCCTACACCTGCAGTAGTCTTTCAACCGCTTATAGTGAGGTGCAACACCACCGAACAATGTCTTTTCACTAATACTTATGTTCATGGACTATGCCTTAACATTCGATACTTAGTTTATTTTTCTTTACCGAGTATTTAGATTAGCCTTTATACTAATGAACGCCCATACAGATTCATTATCCATAGCAATAATACATATACAACACAATTGCAACAGTATAAAGGCAGGGGCAACTCCCGAAATATGAGTCTACCCAATTTCAATATATTTTCAACTTTCATAAAATTACAAGTATTACCTTGGAAACTCCAAGTTTCATACTTAGAAAAATTTCAGACTTCGTCTCTTGCCCATGCGCTGAACACCTCGTGCACACCTTGCACAGTGGTCACCTCGACAATCCACACTTAGCCAATTTCGTGTTTGCCGACTCGTTCACTTGAGTCAGCAACTCGTCCAACCGTCAGGTGGGCGCCTTCATGCAACCTCCACCAAAACTCATTCACCGCGGGCAGGCACCTTCGTGTGACCTCACCCGAACTTGTTCAACCATGGGCAAGTACCTTCGTGCGACCCTCCACCTGAGTTTGTTCAACTGGGTGGGCGCATCTTCGTGCGACCCTCCACCCGAGTTCGTTCAACCGAGCAGGTGCGCCTTCATGCTGCCCTCCACCCAAGTTCATTCAACCGAGTGGGTGTGCCTTCGTGCAGCCCTCCACCCGAGTCACTTCACCGTGGGGTAAGCGCCTTCATGTAGCCCTCCACTCGATTAACCCTTTCACCAAAACTCATGCACGCCATGTCCGTTTGCCCGACGAGTGAGCGCATTCCACCGATGGTTCCTGCGCCTTGCTACAACTCCTTCGCACTTCTCCATGAGCTCCTTCAATGAGCGATGATCGAGTGACTTAATCAAATCGTTCGAATTGATCAAACTTGATTGTCCTTCTCCCCAACTTGCACCAACTATGTATATGGTGGGTGGGCGAGTCATGCCACCTGGTCGACTCATTTACTTCGCTCGACCTACTGTCCAAACTTGTGTTTGCTCGCCCATGAGGTGGGTCGGCCTGCCCAACTCGTGGGACTGCCCCCTCACACTCGCCCAACACTTCTCATCGTTCGGTCGGCTTGCAGGTGACTTGCTCAGCTCATCCCCACCATATAAACTTGCGACCAACTCTCCTTCTACACGTATTTCACCATCGCATATCCTTTGTTTGGCCTCAGCTCATCTATCTTCACACGGTGGAGTGTGTCGTACCCGTAGCACGGACCACAGGTCCTTACAAGCAGGGTCGAGTCAAGGCTCCTTGATACCCTAGCCTCTAACTCTTCTGGTTCTCTCCGCCATCCAAAACCTCTATTATTGAGCTCTGTAAGTATATTATTATTATTATTATTATTAAAATTTTATAATAATAATTATATTATTATATTATATAATTATATATAATATTATTATGACTTCTTATTATTGAATTAATACTACTAATATATATCCTTAATATATTATATATAATATATAATCATATATATATAAAGAATAGATTGTTATTAATTTATATAGTTGTTAAAAATACACATAATCATTATAGGTTGTTCTAAAAAAAAATACATAATAATTATTATGTGCTTGATATTTCTTTCGGTCTATATCAAGCACATTGGAAATGGAGTACCATATTGGTAAATGTGGTTGGTTAATTATATATATGGATAGAGAATGTGATAGTATGTATAAAATAAGAAGAAAAAAATCAATTATTTCAAATAAAAATCGCTAATAAATTGATTTTGAGATTAAAAATATAATAATAATAACGAATCCAATACAAATTAATAGTATTAACATAAAAAATTAATATGACAATTATAATCCAAAAAAAACATATTTCAATTTCAACCCTTATATTATATATATTAAAAATTATATCTATATAAGTAATTGGAAAAAAATTCTTATGTTAAAATATTTTGAATTACTATTATTCTAATTTTTTGAGCATTTTTGTTTGAAATATAGTAAAAGTTTTCTGGAATTACATGTTTCAGCTGGGTAGTAAAATTTGTTAAAATTGAACTCATTTATGTATAACAAAATAAATTATCCTTTATACATTTAAAAGTGTAATTTAAATAATAAAAAATTACGTAATATATCTAGAAAAAACAGTATAGATCAATCTTAATGATATATTTATCAAACATCTCAAGTTCAAATCGTTTGGGGTGCAATCCTTTTTGCTGGCCAGTAACCTGAGAAGTTCGAGAAGTTCATTTGCTGATACGCTGATCTCCATTAACGAATCACACGAGTTGTGCTTTGGTTCTTCCCAAAAGTAAATATTATTGGTAGGTAAAAACGCACTGATCAGAATATTACAGTGGGTTAAAATACGCTCAACGTTAAAACACGAAGGGGACAGATTCCTGGCATGTAAAAGCAGTAGTATATAAGGCGACTTTTTAAAGCTTTTCCGGCAGATTTTTCTGGTCAAAATCCGGTAGCAATTCATTAGAATCCCCAAGTTTGATAGCTAGTTTCTGCACAATCAATGGCTCCCAGGGGTTTTCGAGGGCGCTGAATCCAAATATGCAGTTAAAAAACCATTTTAACTGCTAAAAATTAAGATTTAACATCATTTCTTCCGCCGGATTCCGTCACCGGAATCTCCAAAAAGTCGCATTATAGACAACTCCGTAAAAGAATAAGTTTCAAAATCATTGAAATGACAGCTATTTAATCTGACAGATTCCTGCCGAATCTTGCAGAAAGTTTAAAGAACAGTGAAGTGACAAGATCTTTCCCGTGAGAATCTCACACATTCAATTTTCAAGCAGAAATATTGCCGCTTTACTATTTTAAACAAGTTTCTACCCCTCGAAGCATTGAAAAGATGAATTCTCTGCACATTAATATTATGTAAGGGAAACCATTAACTCCAGTATCCCACAGAGTTCCTATCAATTGCTCAAACCTCAAGTTCAATGTTGTCTGATGTTGCCTGAAGAAATGCAGATGCACGGTATGATCTAGTTGTTGTAGAGTGGTTTTAATTTTCCGAACGCCGTATATCGATTCCCGACTATTATTATGTCAAGAGTCACGGAAGTGGTGGGATAGTTTGTAATAATTAACCATATTAGCATACGCTGTTTTTATCTGGGAAAACGATTATAAGGGAGAATGTCAAACTTGTGTTGGATTTATCTGGAAAGGTATTAGTCAAGTTGGATTAGATTAGGTAGATGGGTCTATTTGTAATTCAATTCCCAATATCAAAATTTTAGAAATTAAAATTAGTAATAAAATTTGTTTTCATATTACTTATATTTTTTTACACTACAAGCATATAAGTAACTTAGGAGTAACCATTTTTTATATGGGTAACTTAAGTGGCAATGGCTGTGGAAATGAAGTCTCGTTGAACTGGAAATCTTGGATTTGATTCTTGTGCTATCCTTCCCTGAAATGGGGTGAATAACAAACATGTAAAAACTCGAAAATGAAATTTTTTACCAAAGTTACAAAAAAAACTTAGAAATAACCATTATCATATTCCAGTGATAACTACTATATAATTTTTACTGTAATTATATACTGTATAAACCGTTAATGGAGCATGAAAAATATCATCCCTTATAACATTGACTCAGGCACTTCAGCAGTGGTTATGTTCGATTTTGATAAAGATATATACTGATGTATACCAATTTATAAACTTGACAGTATAGCCTTGTCGTTTATGCCAGAGAAGTACTTGCAGCATAGACGCAGGCATAAATACCTCGAATCTAAAAGGTGTTTCCCGTTAGCTTTCTTCGGTATCGTTTATATGGATATTTTCCGTCTGCGGTGGCTTTTCCTGTCAGGGTCTGGTAACTAGAACATGCAGTTGTGGTAATTAAGGATGTTTTTTGTAATCCAGGATCACATAATGTTGTTGATAAAAAGTAATCTAAATTTCATTTAGATCAGAATAGGATATCATTTTTACCCTGTATATTAACCACTCAAACTACCTGTAATAGGTTATATACATTCCTTTCTTCCGATAGGTTATATGTATTTATTTTTATTTATTTTATTGGGTTGGTCTAGTACAACCGAGATACACATAATTTTTCATTATTATTGCTAATGGAACTGCCCCTAGAATAAAAAATGAAAAGTATTTAACAAATTTCCTTATATTGATTTTCGCTTTTATTTTTATCATTTCTTTGTGGAGTAAGGGATCTGGAACTGATTTAATCCCAATTCCTTTGCATTTGACACGAATTCCTGCTCTCCTATTCAAGTTTTTGTTTTTGTTTTTTTATATATGTTGATTTTTTTGATTAATTAATTAATATGACTGGGTTTAGGTATATTTTTATCTTATTTCATATTATTATTACGTTGTAATAAAATGAAGAATCATTTTTTTGGTTAATTAATTGATAGGTATAATTGCATTTACTAATTTGGTTGATATAATTTGATTGATTCTAATTGACATATAAAAATTAAACAATATTATTGATCATGAGTTAAATGTGAATGTTTTAGTTGACAATGAAGGGTGGATTCATTTATTTGTGGTTGACTATGGCTGATGAGAGTGATCATAGTTTGACAAGGTTATTGTTACATCAATCCAATAATGTTACATTAATGTTGACATTGTTACACCTTAAAATTAATATTGACATCTATTGACCATTGGTTGACAATGACTCATGTTACATTAATATTAAGATAATATTAGTTTTACAAAAAATGTTGCTTTAATGGTTAAAGAAGGTGGACAGGGCTCAGCATGGTTCACAAGGTTGACTATGGTTGAAGATGGGTGATCATTGTTGGTCAAAATAAATCGTGATTGACAATAATTAATAACTATTACCATAATTAACTAGACATTAAAACTAAAACTTATGATTCAACTTAATTTCATTAATTAGTAGAAAATTCAAATTCAAATAGTATTAAACTGTGAATATTCAGTTTAACCATAGTTACAATTATTTTAGGTTTGACAATATTTATTTATTAGGTTAGATTATCAATCTTTCTATAATTTTATATATAATGAAGTTTGATCTAGATAGTTGACTATCTTATTTATATTTTATGTTAAATAAAATTAATATTTAAAATTATTAAAATGAATTTATTAATATTTATTATTAATTACAATTTAATAACATTGTATTATTATAATGTAATATAAATAAGTTACATATAAAATATTACTGATTTTTATATCTATTTTAATTGTTTTTTCTGGATTAAAAATCATTTTTATTAACTCCAGAAACATTTTAAAATTATGCTCCAACCCCAAATTGATATTTCATTCAATAATTAAGTAATTTAATAAATAGTTAAAATTATTTTCTTTTAATTGTAATTATATTTCTAAAAAGTACAGTCTTTATTTTTATTATATCATAAATAGATAATTTAAATCATTAAAAAAAAATGCATATCACATTATTAAGAAAAATCATTTAAAATCAAGTGTATACTCAATTTAATGAAAAACAAATTTATGAATCAATTTATTTAATTTATATTAAAACAATATTTCTATATTAAATCATAAAAACAATATCTCCATGTTGAATTTTAGAAAATTAAATTTGTATGTATAAAAAATAATTTACACTTCAATATTTGAGGCCAACGTTCTTGGTATTTACCCTCTTTTCTAGTCACCATAAATACAAGGTTTTCAATCTTAAAATATATATCAGTGTCCCAAATAAATCTTATTCCGAAATATTTAAAAGGCGGTGCTTGTCAGCATACTACTCTTAAAATATATAAAGACAACGTTCTTGTTATTTACCCTCTTCCTCTAGTCAACATAAATACAACTTTTTACAAGTTTAAAATATATTGTGTCCGAAATAAATATTGGTCGTAAATATTTGAAGGATGGTACTCTGTAGCATACCTTTTCTTCTATGACTTTAGATACATTGAATACCAGTATAAATCTAGATTTCAAAGTCTAAGTTACACCTCTAGAGAACTTAGATCTTCTATGTGCATGATAGATCGCGGCGTGTTCAAAAGTGTTCACTCTAAGTTGAAGAAAGAAAAAATTAATTAACACTTATTTTATCTTGATTAACAAACCATTGAAAAAAATGTATTGTTTTCTATATATAGACTTACTGGGATAGGATAATTAAATAATGTAGTTGATTAAAATATTGAAATTATTTTATAATCATTAATATGGAGGGAATTACAAATTTCTTTAATATTAAAAATAAGATTTTTTTATTTTTTTTTTGTTGAATTAAGTTTAAGTTGATATAAAAATATTTTATGGAAATTAAATATAGCAAATTTTTATTTGTGATGGACTTAGATTTCTTTTTTACAATTAATATTTTGTGAATTTTATATGGAAATACCATATTGAGGAAAAAAAAAAAAAAAAAATTGTACTCCATAAACCACCATAATTTTAACTTTAATTATATGCAAGTGATTGTATATGCAAGTGATTGTAGAGAATCCAAAATATTTGCGTTTTGATAAAAGTAAAATTGATAACTTCTTAACTAAAGATGATCACTTCATAAAGGATTTAAATATCTATTAAACCTCTTACGATAACATCAAATACCTCAATCATATTTTATTACAACCATCTCTAATTCCATTAACAAGTTATCTATAAACATGTCAGGTCAAATGAATAATGAAAAAATCAAACATTGTTTGATATTGATTGTAAAAATAAAAAATAATAATAATGAATGCTCTTAATGAACATTTAAACTTAGATAGCATACATACACAAAAATCCCTTATTAAAAAGAAGAAATAATATTATGTAAATAAAAAGTAAGAGTGACTATGGCACATATCTAAATTTGACCCTACGAATTTTTGGATAAAAATTATATTTCATCAAACTAAAGAAAATAATATGATTCCTTAAAAGAAAGCTATTATTTTGATGTTGAAGGATTTATCATTAATTCCATGTAGACCATTTCAAATGTTTCTATAAAAGATGTAATATTTTAATAGGAGGATAAATTTTAGAAGATTAAGAGGTTTTTATTGGGAAATCTAAGGACAATGAAGCCTACCAAGTTGAGAAATTTAAAATACCATGGACTATCCTCATCCCTATACACAAACTTTTTAATTTAGCACGAATTCCCTAATTCTTGGACATAGAGCTTCATATAATTATCATTAAGAGTGAGAATAAAAAAAATTCTAATAATTATATGATTATTATGAATAGCCTAATTTTAACTAAACTACACATGATTATTTTGGAAAATAATATCAACCTATTGTTCAAAAGCAATGAAGAAATAACTAAAGGTGTTTACCACGTCTAGGAGATTTTATTCAACCACTAACCATTTTGTTTCTCTTAGAATCATTGATAAAAGTTATAAGATAATAAAAATGCCTACCTTTCTACTTGATTAGCTTTGGAATAGATTTTGAAATCATTCTTGGTACAAACTTTTGGAAGTTCTTGTAAAATGTAAGGGTTCAAGTTGAGTTAAGAGTAGTGTCAAAATTGAATGAGAATATCTTTTCTAAGATTTGCACTACTGATGGTTGGTTAGAAGAAATTAAATGCAATGGTGTTTCTTCTTACCTATCACTTTTTTTAAATACAATGATTAGTTAGAACCGTGCTTGGATGAAGCAGGTTTTGTTGGCTACAGTCTTACTAGTAGAATCACCACTATTCTTATTTATGTTGATAAAATTGTTCTTTTGGCAAGAAGTCCTTGTGATAATGGGAGGAAACTAAAAATCTTCCAAATTTTCTATTCCAATATGCCTATGACTGGTAATATTGACCAAAAATAAAGCCATGATAATTAAATTTATAAAGATTACATATGAAACTTTCATATACCTAATAAAAAATTAAGGTTCCATTTACAAGTACCTTAGAATTGATATCCATCACAAACTCAACTAAAGTTATAACATTGAGAAAAGGATAAATGAAGGATTGAAAAATTATTACGGGGACTTGAAAATAATTGTAAGTTGTTATATCTTTGGATATGGGATAAAATTCCATCTCTTGAAGGATTTTTTCACCACTTTTATTTTGTATGGATGTAAAATTTCAGGATGTAGTATCTACATAGAGTCATGGAGGAAGATATCATATATTCAAAAGTATATCATTACCTATAATATCAATTTCAAAGGTAATTTACACTATCTTATTACTCTAACAAATCAAACCATTTCCCTCCTTAGAAGCATGACTACGACTAGGCATCTTGTGGATAACAACAATTTAAAAAACATGGAAGACATGTAGTATGTTAAGGATCGAGGGTTTTCTTTTTCAAATTTCCTAGGAATTAAATTTAGTAATGGTTCCAAAAACATAAATCTTTAAAGAGCTTGTTGATTTATTTTTAATAATGGTTCATAAAAAATAGGAATTTTTTTTTTATTCTTTAAAGTGGTTTTTAATT
Organism: Pinus taeda; assembly: GCA_000404065.3. Taxonomy (NCBI): domain Eukaryota; kingdom Viridiplantae; phylum Streptophyta; class Pinopsida; order Pinales; family Pinaceae; genus Pinus; species Pinus taeda. The sequence goes on from APFE031377084.1 coordinate 31,645, forward strand.
ATTCCGTTGAATACTAAGGAAAGCAATTGAGGATAACCAACTTGAGAGGGAGATAAGAAAAAATAGGAACATGGTAAGATAATATTTGAGAAATAAAAAAACGTTTTTGGGTAATTTTATTTTTATAAATAAAAGGTTTTTCAAGTTAAAGAGGGAGATATGACTTTAGGTGAGGTTTTTCATACATACATATTCTATTTTTCATAGGAAAAAACATAAATTTTGTCGTTATAGAAAGTTTCCTAATGAGATAACCATTTTGTAATCCATGGCTATACAAATTTTCCTAATGAAGTAACGAAATCATATTTAAAAAACATATAGAAGAATCAACTCAAAGACACTAGAAAGAGAATGTAAAAACACTATTTTCCATCCAAAATGGTGTGGATGAGACTTGATATCCCAATACATTAGTATAAAAGTTCTCAAAGGTTATGTGGGAGAATTTATAGAATAAATATTAGGGTATTATGCAATGAAAAATGGTTAAATTGTAGATGTTGAAGATGAATTTTTAGTAGTTGAAGATGAAAGAGTCAAAATCCATATACTAGTACATGAACCAAGTAATAAACATTTTCAATTAACTAAGGATGAATGGTGAAATAAATTGTAGATGTTGAAGATGAATTTTGAGTATTTAAAGTTGAAAGAGTCAAAACCCATAGACCAATACATGAACCAAGTAATAAACATTGTCAATTAATTTCAGATCAAATAGTTGTGGACAAGTTTCTAAAGACCATTCCTATGAAGTTTAATGTAGTGGTTGTAGCTATGGAAGACTCTATACATTTATCATAGCTATTAGTGGATGAATTTTTGAGATACTTGTTATGTCATGGATCTTGAATAAATATGAATGATGAATCTTTGAAACATGAATTCAAATAAAAAATTCGGAGGATCAATATCAAGATGAAGAGGTTGAAGCAGTAGAAGCAACAATGAAAGAGATGATTCAGAACAAGAAAGGAGAGAAGATCAAAATCATCATAGTTTAAGGGGAGTAGCAACAAAAGATTGCAATAAAAAAAGAGGTATGAAAAGTAAAAAATGAGATGCTTTTATTGTAATATGATGGGCCATTATGCATTTAATGAATTCATAAAAAGGAAAATTGATATTAGTAGAGAATATGTAAACTATTGTCCTTAGAAGTGTGAAAAATATTCATTCCCTATGTCTAATGTTGCTCAAGATTCATCTAATGATATTTGGTTGATAGATAATGGATGTAGTAATCATATGATAGGAAATAGAAGCATAATTAGAGAACTACATTACTAAGAAAGTACTGAAGTTATGTTGAGGTTAGATATTATTCTTAGAGTTATGAGAAAATGAATGGTTAAAATCCTCACCAAATAATCTTAAAAAACACATAGTAGATTTGAACTATGCTCCAAGTTTGAAATATAATATTCTCAATGTTAGAAATCTTACTAAAAAATGTATAATGTAATATTTAAATGACATGATTCTTTCATATATGGTAAATCTCTTTCTAAAATGCCAATTTCCAGAATAAAAATGAAAAAAAAAAAATGTATCCTCCATCAATTATCTTCCATCAATTTGGATAATTTTAACCAAACAAATAAAATTTATGATAATTTTTTTTTTTTGTAAGCTGGGGCGGGACTCTCCGATTTACATGTCTATTAAGTACCCCTCAACGGGGGAAGGGTAGCCCAAGATTTGAACCCAAGACTTCTGGTTCGGTGAGACTTCATTTCCACGGCCCTTGCCGCTTGAGCTACCCCAGGTGGACAAAATTTATGTTAAATTTATTCTTCAAATAAAAAAGTTATTAATTTTGTTATATAAAATTATATTTTTGAAATCAAAATATTCGCTCAACATCAATCATTTAAATAAATAAAAAAATTAAAATTAATAAAACCCATCAAAAGATTGGAAATCTTTTAAAAACATCAACTACATTAAAAGTTTAAACTTCTATTTATAAAATTGAAAAGAAAAATCGTCATTAAAAATTGTGGTTAAATGAAGCCTCAACATCTTTACCTGTTCCATGTACATATATTACAGAATATATTAAATTACCTATCATATAACACCTTCATATATCGGCAACAACAACAAAAATTGGAATCTCATCATCATTGAAAGTCTCATGCCCATACATATTAGCGAATGTGTTAATCTATATTAAATTACATATCATATAACAATTTCATATTTATACCCAAACCTTTTTGAAATTAGTCATGTTAGGCATTCTTTTACCATTTTCATCTCAGTTTGACACATGTCCATCTGCTATAAAAATTGTATTAGAATCCTTGTTGGGTTGCCATCGAACGCGAACTCTGCCGGATCGAGTGTGAACTCTGCGAAGGTAAAGGATTTTCATGTACCATCATCTCACGAAATTCAACGCAGATATCTTTAAAGAGTGCGATATCCAGGCTTTTTAACCAAACATGCAAATTTTCCTCCTAACTAGAAAAACAAAGAGCGATCGATCCACTGAAGCATACATTGAAATTTAGTTTGGCTTCCATATACACTATAAATTCTATGAAAACAAGGGAGCCATTACCATGGCGGTAGTCCCTGCTGGGTCTGCCAGCACAACACAATACAAACGCTTTGTGATCTAAAGCAAATAATAAAAGTACACATTATTTTCCCTAGCTTTTGACATGACGTGCATAAATGCCTTGGACTGCGGGTGCCATTCGAATTTGTACAGAGCCGTTGGTTCGGCTCTCAACAAATTCTTCGCAGAGTACCTCAGTGGCATTTCCGGAATTACCACATAGTTTTCTGTTTACAAAGTGTACCCACCCAGGAGCAGGACCGTCTCTGCAATTCACCTGAATCCCATACAGAATTATTGTGCAGTATGGATCTGCGACCCGAAATTTGTTGAATTAAGACCTCGAAAGAAAATCAGAGATACAAATCCACAATCAACTTTTATGATAATTATGTAATACTAAAAGGTTAACATAAAGAATGACTGAATTCGAATCTTCATTGTTAATGGTTGAAATTTGTTGAATTAAGACCTCGTAGGAAAATCAGAGATAAGAAAATTTCTCAAAGTTTGAAACGAAATACCAAATGGTGGGAGACGAAACGATTTACATGTTGAAACTGCCAAAACTGCGTCCAGCCAAGCGGCCCAGAACACGAAGATAGGAGCGGTCGTGTTCTGATGCATGAGAGTCATTCTCTCTTTCACGCCACCTCGCCACCTGCAACTCAACCCCTCCCATGCCAACACTTGCACACAACACGTACTCCCAGTTCGTAATCCCTCCTACCTGTGCACTTTTGTCAAAGCAAAATCTGGATGAGCTGAATGAATTAACCCCTGCGAAATTACAGAGACAAGGAATAAGGAACAAGCATAGAAGGTAGGCGGCCACACTCTCTGCTCTGAACTTACTCAGGAGAATTAGCTGCTCGACACTCTCTGCTACAAGCAAATCAAGGTACTATGATTTCTGAAACTTTTAATTTAGATATCTCTCTAATTTCTAACATCAGAGAAAAATCGCTTTACAGAGTTCAGAGTTCTGTTTCTTGCTGCATTAACAACTCGATAAATGATTTTGTGGTCTCCAATCATATAAGATTTTCACTAATTTGCTGCATATGTTTGAATTCCCTTCCGAGGTTTAGTGTTACAGATAGATATATTTTGAAAAATAGTCGAACCTCATACGAACCTGATCAGAAAATTCGAACTCAAATTGAAATTAATCTTGTTGAACTCAAATTTAAACTAAAATTGTGTCTCGAATTCAAAATTCGAACTCGAACTGTGTGACATAGTCTGTGAGTTAACAGGCCAAGCTTGAACCCGCCAAGCTTGAACCCAATTAACAGGCCAAGCTTGAACTCATCGTTGTCAAACTTGAATTCGAAATCGAACCATGTGACACAGTCCGTCAGAGCCACAATTTCTGACACAATTCACCATTAATAGGCCAAGCTTGAACCCAGACCACTTATCAAAAATCATAAATAAACTACTAAGTGACACGCTAGTGTAAACACTCAACAAGATTTTCCTTAAACCCAACAAAACCCTTAAATTACATCTTCAGAAATTAAGTCGGGTTCCTACAAAAACTATCTTCAAACATTAAGCTGGTTTCATACAACTGTAACTTTAGAAATTATACCGATTTGATATATCAATTTTGCTAATCTGTCAGAGCCACCATTAACAGGCCAAACTTGAACCTAGACCATAATTTAGGGCAATAGTAGGAAGCCTCACCGGATAAGAACTTGGAATGAGCAATATTTCTGGGTTGGTGGCTTAACAGTGGAAGCAAATCAAAGAATGGAGGAAACGGGTAGCCAAACCCCTTCCATACCTGTTAAACAAAAGAAAACGAAGTTGTTAAAAGCGAGAACGACTCTCTTGCAAGGAAACAATGGAGGCATAAAACAACCCGTAGGTAAAACATGTTCTAGATAAGCTTCCACACCCTGAAACAGTGAATTCCAACTGTTAAACCCTATTGAGCCATGTAACGAAGATCAGGGCGGCAGTAACAGTTAAAAGCTTTCAGTTACCTGTGGACGGGATGCTGGAGTCAAATCTATTTTTCCTACGGAGACCTCCATGATAGAAAATCTTGCTCTTGAATCACATGGAAGTGATAACCTCAGCAATGATTTTCCTTAAATCCAACAAAACCCTTAAATTACATCTTCAGAAATTAAGTCGGGTTCCTACAAAAACTATCTTCAAACATTAAGTTGGTTTCGTACAACTGTAACTTTAGCAATTATACCGATTTGATATATCCATTTTGCTAATCTGTCAGAGCCACAATTAACAGGCCAAACCTGAACCCAGATCATAATTTAGGGCAATAGTAGGAAGCCTCACCGGATAAGAACTTGGAATGAGCAATATTTCTGGGTTGGTGGCTTAACAATGAAGCAAATCAAAGAATGGAGGAAATGGGTAGCCAAACCCCTTCCATACCTGTTAAACAAAAGAAAACGAAGATGTTAAAAGTGAGAACGACTCTCTTGCAAGGAAACAATGGAGGCAAAAAACAACCCGTAGGTAAAACATGTTCTAGATAAGCTTCCACGCCCTGAAACAGTGAATTCCAACAGTTAAACCCTATTGAGCCATGTAACGAAGATCAGGGCAGTAGTAACAGTTAAAAGCTTTCAGTTACCTGTGGATGGGATGCTGGAGTCAAATCTATTTGTCCTACGGAGACCGCCATGATAGAAAATCTTGCTCTTGAATCACATGGAAGTGATAACCTCAGCAACCCACATGCCCTCTTTACAAAACCAACGTTCGTGGTCACTGCATTTTCTATACTCTCCATTTCTCGTTTTCCCCTCGCCCCTCTGCTGAAAATAACCTTGGTATTTGCTATGGTAAGCTAAATGAAGATAGAGGGCGGTGGAATGAAGACATGTCTGACAGCGGTAAACAATCGTGTCAGTGAACAATGAGAAGTATAAGGGTGCTCGGTGCTGCGTTTATAAACTTAGGATAAATTAAGTTGCCCAAAACTTTGCTTAAAAAAACTTTTTAAAAACTCATTTACGAACTTTGGATAAGAAAAGCATTGCAGGTGTATTTTTCCCTCGTTACGCGCGAAGTTTCCAAGTTTCCAATAAGAGGTAAAAAAGAAAACTTCGGATAAATTGTATAGCACGCTAAATTAATGTTCAAAAACTTTGGATAAAATTTGAGAATCATAAAAAAAATTGGTTATTAATTGGTTGTCAGCGATCAATCGATCGATCACCAATAGTCCCAAGCAAAGACTAATAATACTTCATTTCAGCCCATTAATTGACATTGTAAAGGGTAATACTCGCTTACGTGAGACGAATTTTGTATTCCAAAAAGGAAAAGAGGGAATCCACCGAACGAGTACCGCTGGGCTCCCATTTTCCTCACCCAGTGGCCATTTATAAAATTTGAGAGGTTATCTTCAACGACTTTCAAAGGCTTCTTAATGCTTCCGGAGTACTACGTGGGTCACCGAAATTTAAATAATTCAAACTCTCGCGTGATTCTTCAGACAAGAAATGTCCCTCAAGACTAACAAGTTCCATGTGACCATGCTATCACTACGACAACCGTCTCTGAAATGCTCTTCAAAGCTCGCAATAGGTTTCATGTGACTGTGTTACCACTACGACAGTGTCAATCTATTGACATGTGGGATTTTCCAATTGGCCACGTGGCATTAAGTCTAAGATTTTTACTATTTCATTTGCCACGTTGCATTTCCATGTGTCAAAAATTTAAAATATGATATTTATAACAACAATTTTATAAAAATGTTTAGAACAATATGTGTACCTAACCATCAAGTGAACCATAGTTTATCATGTTGCATCAAATATTTAAGTAAAGTTGAGGTGGAGTATTATGGTTTAATTTGAGTCTTCAATAATTTATTTTAAAATAAATTTCAGAATTAATATAAAACATTTTTAAAATTAAAATATTAAACAAATTTTCATCGTTACTAGTAATTTATGAATTGATTTTTTTTAGCTATTAGAAACCTAATGAAAAAGGAAAGGTAATCGTCATATTTTTTAAATTTTATTAAAGCTATTTTGAAGGAATATAATTGCAAATATCGAATATTAAATTTAATTTTAACAAGGATAGTTGAGGGCGTTGAATTTAGTATTAGATTACAATTTTATTAAATTTAAAAAATATGATTTTGGAAAAGTTTGTTTCACTCGATTTTTACGGTAACAAGTCACAAAATGCCACAAGTATAGAGTGTTTAACCTTTTTCTTTAAGAAGTGGGAGAGGGATATTTTGTACATTACACCATTAAATGATATTTAAAGTATAAATTAGTAATAAGACTAGAGGTGTTTATTTTCAATTTCATAGGCTTTTGTTCTCAAAATTTCCTCTAATGCTATGTTTCATCGAGGGATTTGTAGGATAAAGTGGTGGTGTCTCCCACAACTCCCCATGGCAATAGGGTAAATATCCTTCAAGCTTTTTTTTAGCTATTTCATTACCATATCAATGCTAATGTATCTATAGCAAGGAGTCTCAGTGGGACATCCTCAATACTCTCTCATTTATAGATGGTTAAGAATAGTATCAACGACTTTGAGTCTCTAAGTAGTGCATTGACTCAACGTCTTGGTATTTGTGGTCTTTGTTCACTCCACCATTACTACTCCACATTCGTTGTTACATCGATTGTTACAGAGGGTTATTGAGTTCATCAACCTATGCGTATGGGTCATTGTACAATGTTTTCGTGGTTGTTGTTCATTTCCAACTTATGATTTTTGTTGGGTGATGACAAAAGCATGTGGTATATTATGGGCCACTACAAAACATTTGTTAAAAATCATGGGTGAATTGTAGCCCCTATAACTTTTATATTAAAAAAATGTCTTTGTATGGAACAAGGTCATTATGCATGTCTTTTTACCTTTAAATGAATCCATGTGTACTACACCTATCTTAAACATTTCTAATTTCACTATGACTTATGTCTTTGAATCTGATTCTTCAAATGGAGTTCTTGGAACAAGGTTGATGAAAGAAATGTTCCCCTTAACATTCATTAATAAATATTTTTGTGACAACAATTGACTAAGTCCACTTATAAGAAATATATAATGGGTGTCTATCATGAAGTAGATAATTTGAACCTATATCTCTTTGGGGAGTTCTTCTAGATTAAGGCATATCATCATAGTTTGAAGTACTTTCTAGAGTAGTTGAATCTTGAGTAGTACAAATGGGTTGCTAAGATGATTGGGTGCGACTATGAGATCATCCATAAGAAATACAAAGATAATATGGTGGAAAAATGGATTTTCTAATAAATATGAGGACAAAATCTCTCCCTTAGCCTTATCCTTACTCATACCAAATTGGTTCATAGAAGCTCATCGAACAATAATGGTTGGCACATGACCTGTTGGCTCACCTGTTTCAAACACTCCATGAGGACCCCAATTCTCTTGGGATTTATTTGGATTTCAGATAGCTTGTGGTGTAAGGTTGCATTATTTTCATGTTGAATTCAACTTTCAAATGACATGTTTTAGAGGATTCCTATTCTTCCCCTATACTAGGTCACTCTAGCTTTCAAAAAGCCTATGAACAAGTCAAGTTCTTTTTCTTTTGAAAAGGCATGAAAAAGGACTTCCAAACTTGTGTACAAGAATGTAATTCCTATCAATGAAATAAGGGTGGGACAATGAAAACTCCAACGACATTATAACCACTAACCACTATATGGAAAAAATTTCCAAGATCTTATTGTAGGCCTCTCAAAAGTAGGCAACAAATTGATCATCATGGTGGTGATTGTTCGCCTCTCCAAATATCCTCACTTTTGGGTCTTATCAAACTATTTTACTCCTTCCATGAATGGTCAAATCTTCATGGATCAAATTTCAAAGTTACATGGTATGTGATGAGGGTTAATCTCTTCCTTCCTAATCATTCATTTGTCACCCCATTTCCTGAGAAAATAGCATGTTTCATCCATTTTTGCATTCATATTAACTTAATTACCGATTATATTTATTATGATTGGATTAGGTGGAAAGGGACAATTATTTATACAATATGCTAATGAATTTACATGCTTTGGTGTACATTGGTTGTATAAAGTGTGTTTTGCATGTATCAATGGGACACCAATTTTTATCTTTTATGTATGAGAAAGATAGGTTGCAAAAATCTTTATTAGTAATCACATGTTGAGCAAGCCATTTTAATGGTGACCATGGTGAGGAGTTTTCCTAACATAGAATGAAGATTACTTTTAAAAGAGAGATAATTATAATATATAATTAACCTACTCACAAGTATTACAATAAAACATAATTAATAATAATAATATGTTAAATATTAATGTAAGTATATAATTAAAATCAATATTAATATCAAAATATTATACTAATGTCATTAAAATTAATATACTATATTAATAATTAATATTTGATGTACTAGTATCCTAACAAATTTTATTTTTCCAAAAGAGATCCCTCACGTCGATATTTAACATCCGATTTTTTTTTTTTTTTAATGGTTATGTGTCCCTTATGGGACAAGTGTACATGGTTAGTTGGAGTACTAGAAAGCATCCACATGACATCATATCAGAGGTATTGCTGGCCAAAATCCGTCCCTTTTCTGCTACAAGATTTTCTTCTTTTAATATCACCACAAGGAAATAACATCAAAGAAGGGTCTTATTGCATATATCTTTGCATTAAAATTACACATTAATTTAATCATGAACATGTCATAGTTCAACGACAAGTTAATCATGTTGTATTGTATTATGAAGATGCTATAAGCATTAAAATATAATACCAAAAGTAGGAGTTGTCAGTGGATGTGTGATGATTGTGAGCTAAATTGAAATTATTCTTTTTATTCCAAAGTTTAGGTGTGCTGAGTATTATGTGTTAAATGCACACCCATGACCTTAGTTAGAAGGAAATTTGATCTCACTATGAGAGATTAAAATCATGGCGAAAAAATTATATTATTTAATAAAAATTGAAAGATTTTTTCTCCCCACTTTTATATTTTTCATTTATATAGAAGTACTTGAAAATGATTGATATTTTAAATTACATTTCAGTATAAATATTTGAAAATTATGATATCCATTTATTTGAGTAATTATCTTTTTTCTTTTCACTATAAAAAAATTTGATGCCACTTAACACTTTTATGATTTGGTATTCAAAACCATTAATATTTGACAGTGATAGATAGGGAAGACATTGGGTACATTTAATGAGTCCTTTATCTACTCTTTATTTCATACCCATTAGATATTGAGAGCCAAATTTTGTTCTTTTATGTTAATTTTAGAGAATATTTAATAGATTCTTCTTTTATTCTCCATAAGTTAAGGAGCAATGGAAGGAAGACTCATCTCTTATGCATTATGCATTATTGAGAAGAGAAAGGCGAGATATTACTTACATTTTGTAGGATAACAATAGAGTGTACCATGATTATTTGATGGTTGAATGAGGTTCTTAATGTTTTCTATAGTGAATGTAATGGTCATGTTGTGAGATTAACCATGTTAAGTTGAATAAGATAGAAACTTGTGATTTATTTCCTTCACCCTTATGGCCTTATAACATAGCTTCAGGTCAACATATCTGCTAGATGCCTTTGGTTATGTGGAATGCTTTGTATGAAATAATTTTTTTTAACCATATTCCATTAAAAGGTAAGATTTCTCATTCTTTTTAGGTTTTTCTTATGGAAATACATGTTTTATAAATTTTGTGTGTAAATGTGATTAATCATGCAAACTAGAAACTTTTTTTATGGATTCGTGATATTTCATCTATGTTTAATTCTAGTGCATTTTTATCCATGCACCTATTGATATATTTGAATGGTTTTGTTAATCTGTGGAAGTTCGACTCTTAAGGGATGTGATTTTAATGCCTTGAATGTGGATACCCACTCTATGCTAAGGGTGTATGATGCAGGAGCATTCACCCAAGAGAAAATCATTGTAAATAAGTAGACATAGGGGATCATGTATCTTTAGAGAAGTAGTTTCCTAAAGTCTCTAGTTAATGTAATACTTAGGCTTAAAGTGATTTAATTGGATAATTAGAGGAAGTTGTAAATGCTCTCAAATAAATGAGAACATTAGTGGTTAATAAAGATAAAGAGTTAAAAGTCAAATATAACTCTTTAAGCAATTTCATGATTCTAGGAGCAAGAGAGAGTTTTTAGGTATTAAATGGAGAATAGAAGTGGACGTAGAGGATAGAGGATTTAGGAGTCAGTACAGGAGATTTAGGATTTGAACCAGGAGTAGTTCAACGAACCTTCTTGGTATAAATGTAAGCCTACGGGCATAGTACATAAAGGAGGCCACAATATTGAAGAATAGGCCTGTGCGAGACACAGAGTCTCGAAAGTAATCATGTGTTTATATTTATATATTTAGAGATTTATTCCTGACTATGTCAGTGCTGAAAGAGTATTGAATGAATGAATTTCATATGAATTTGTAGGCTCTGCAACAGGTTTACAGGCAGAATTCTATAGAACGCATGGAAGAGAAAATGATTTAGAGGAATCGTAAAAGGATCTTTGAATCCAAGTGAAGAGACAGAGTAAGCTTTGGAGAGAAGATGTGAAGCGAGAATTCATAGAGGAGTTCAGTTTAGAGGAAGTGAGCAGCAGAAATAGAACGCAGAGTTATAAAGAACTACGCAAGGAGAGGAACGATTTCGAGGAATCATAATGGGTCATTGAATCCATTCAAAGGATCCAAGAGGACAATGATCAAGGAATATGCATAGTTGAACTCAGATTAAAGTGACATAGAAAAAATAGTGAAGGATCAGAACCTTCAAAAGAACCAAACCATAAAGAGAAAATTGAAGAAAACACGGAAAAACCAAGTAAAAAGAGTTGAGTGGAGAAGTAAAGGATGGTTTCCCAACATTCACTGGATCATTAAGATCAATGGCTAGGATTAAGTCGCACCAGTGGATTCCCTTTTGAAGACACCAGAATGGACCTTTGTAATAGAGCGATTTTGATATTGCGATTAAGCGATAGCCATCGGATCTGACGTCAAATTGACGGTCCAGATCTAATTGCTTATTGCCTATCAGAGAAGCCAAAGGTCTTGCAACAGTAGAATAGTGATGGGTCGATACGCCAATAGCGATAAAATCGACGATCAAAGAGATTAGAGGTTGGCAATCGGAGCAGTGGAAATTAAGTGGAATGGATGAAAGGAGGTGGACCTGACGATAACTATTGTCAAGGTTATAATGTTTTTGATATCCGCTTATGGGAATCAGAGCGGAGTTTTAATGTATTTCTTTTGTATTATATAAGGTGCATCTCTTAATGCAAAGTGACGTTAAGGATTCTGATAGTTGCATATCAGAGTTGGAGAGGTGATGATATATATCTATATATATATATATATATATATATGATGTGCATGTGAGAAGCGGTCGATTGCGATAAAGGTAAAACCCTTATATCTATGCAGGAGTTGTACGAAAGGCAGAAAATGTATGTTTTGGGAGCATTTTCCTTTGTAAATGGGTTTTATAAAGAAATAGCCCCAATGGAAGGTTTATGCATTAATTAATATATAAGTCCATTGTTATGTGCGGATAAATGGGTTTATAATGAAAATATGTGCCGATAGAGTAATTCATGTGTTAAACACATATGTAGCCAAGGTTTAAAGAGGGAAGGTTATATGTATGGTTTAAGGGTTATGAAGGCCTAAATGAATGTTATAAGGAGGTGAATAGTTCCGATAGGAGGTTTAGGCAGAGTGATTGGTTCTGATATAAAAGGAAATGTGAATAAAAGGGCCTTAAACATTTGTGGGTGATGTTTTGACACCTTTGAGAGTTAAATACTTGGGATGATGTGTTTATGCACTTTTATGGATATTATGGGTGTAAGCGGCGGTAACCCTGCATCACTAGTGGTATCAAAGCCGAATAAAGAAGCTCTATGTGAAAATTTATTTGAACAAAATTGAGAATAGAGTTTTATGTTAAGTTGTTTATGCAAGCAAGAGGAAGGATCAGATTCTAATATGACAGAAGGAAGGCACACAGAGGAGATGTGTAGTAGAACTTGTCGATGTAAGAGATAGATGGGGTCCATTCAAAGTATAGGTGGAATGATGAAACAAGGTCATGCTGAGATATTGAAAGTGAGGTAATATGTTCTGTTTTAAATTGATAATGTATTTTTTACACGAATGCACAAGTGACAAGAAGATAAGCTGTGAGAGGAGAACCAAAAGTTCTCTTGAAGACAGAGTAAGGGAAACACTCTGAAGGAAAGTAGCAGTGAACCTGAATAGTCCAACAAGAGATTGGATAAGGAGGACAACTGAAGTGTTCTCAAGAGAGAGTAAGAGATTGCAAAAGCCTAGAAGGAGAAAAGGTGTTGCTCAAGAGGAGGTTCCAGATAGAGGACCATGATTACCAAAAGACTGAGTGAGGAGAGCTTAGTGAGGTAATATTACAGCGAGGAGGACTAGCTATTGTAGAGGCTTGTTGCAGATTAGTGAGGAGCTCATAAAGAAAGAAGAGGAGAAGATGACTACTGATAGTCATAATATAGGTTCAGAGAGAAGCCATAGCAAAGGATATGAGAAGAAGAATGACAAAGCAGATGGCAAGAGGATGAGTCAAGAGGAAATTGATAAAGAGATTGCAGAGTGAAAAGAAGAACTCGATGCATTAAGGAGAATACTAGAGGAAAGCTAGAGACTAGGTTGGGTCTTGAGGAAGAAGCTAGTGGAGTGGCATGAGATGCAGAGAAGGCTACAACAAAAGCAAGTAAAGTGGTTGAGGGAAAAACTCAAGGAAGTTGAGTTGGAAATGGAAGAGTACATTTGTGAACCAGAACAGGGAGAATTTTTGGGAGAGACTGAAGATGAAGGCTTGAAGACTGAAGCTCTAAGTGAGACCAAAAGGTCTGATGATTTTAAATCCGACAATTTGTGTATGTTTGCAGGTGAACATGTGAAGGACAATTTGTTGATATTTTCATAGAGGAGAAAGAAGACAAGCAAAATCTAAATTTTGTTTTGGAAGAGAATGAGATAGATAGGTCTCATATGTAGTTGGGAAGGATATCAAACAACCAAGTGAAGGGCTTGAAGAGATTGAAGAGAAGACCATCGAAGAATTTCTGGATCATATGAAAGATTTAGAACAACAAGGAGATATGATGGTTGAATCATCAAGTGGGACCATAGAGTCTTATGTTTTTAAGACTGATAGTTTGTCTATGGATGTAGAACAAATACAAGAGAATGATAATGCAGATGGTGAGACAAGGATAGTTCTTAGGAAAGATAAACAACAAGAGATTAAAGGTAAACTTGAAGAGCTGCTGAGGAAGAAGGACATCTACTGAAAGATGTTAAGGAAGAAGAAGTCTATGCAAAAGACTTAGCGAAGGGAGAAAGAACACTAGTAAAAGAGTATTTTGCAGAGGATGAGCAATTTTTTGAAGCTGTCAGGAGTATGGAAGAGTATCTTTTAGAAGATAACAACTCTAAAGTAAAGGAGGATGACTAATGTCTCTTAAATGAGAGAAACAATGGTTTATTGCAGCAGAAAGAACTTAAAAATGCATGGATGTGTGAAGATGTGACAACACAAGAACAAGTTCTTGTGAAAGAAGGAGATGAAATTTAGTGTGAAGAGATGGTATGTGAAGAAATAGTTGAGATTGTTGAACCTTATGATTTCCAAAATAATAATTTGTGTATAAATGTAGGAAATATAAGTGATGATGAAGTACTTATGAAGTGTCACAGAGAAATTGCATTGCTGGAATATTTGTTGAAAAAATCAGAGTATGACAATGTGATTGTAGAAGAAGAAGTTCACTACAGTGAACAAGAGAAGGAAGACATCATTAGAGCAGATGGTGTGGAAGAGAGACTAGTGGACAGTTTCATGAATTCTTTTGAGAATTCAAATCAGCATACTGATGTGTTGACAGAGGATAAAGAAATAGAGCAACAAGCTGACTTATTTCCAAAGGAAGATAAGGGTAAGGAGCCTTGTGTTTTTTATTTTAACAAGTGTTGTGTGAGTGTAGGTTTCATTGCAATTGCTGTAGGAGATTTGACACAAGTGAGCATACAAATAAAGATGAGAGAATAAGATTCTATGGAAGAATCCAATCCATGGAATAAAGATGTTAAATTGCTAGAAAGAGTGTTCGAAAGTCATGATTCAATAATGAAAGAGGGTAAGGATGGTAGGGAAGAAATCAGCATAGCTAGCATAGGAGTCACAACAAAAATGAGCATAAGAGTCAACATAGAAGTCAGAATAGCAAGCAAAGAAAAAGTTGGAGCAAGAGGAATAATAGAAGAACAAGTAAGGAACCAGCAACTACAAACTGAAAGTAACCAACAACGGATTGAATAATTAGCGGACAACAACAACAACCTGAAACAAAGAGAAGGAGACAGAAGTAAGAAGCAGAAAATAGACCAGCCCAAAGATGTGCTGGAAAAAGAATTTGAAGAGATGTGGCAGTTGATGATGAAGTAGTTAAAATGGAGGAAAATGGTATCAAAAAGAAGAAAGATCAATTATAACTTGAACCTAATTGACAAAAAGAAGAAAATGGAGTAGAAGACAACAAAAGTATAGCAGCAACAAAGGAACAAAACATTTGGACAATTACAACACCAAGTGTGGGATCCAGGAAGACAAATATCAGAAGACACATGATCAGGAGATCATGAATATTTTCTACTTTGGGAGTCTGATGCAGGAGGATTCGCCCAAGAGAAAATCATTGTAAATAAGTAGACATAGGGAGTCATGTATCTCTAGAGAAGTAGTTTCGTAAAGTCTCAAGTTAATGTAATATTTAGGCTTAAAGTTATTTAATTAGATAATTAGAGGAAGTCGTAAATGCTCTCAAATAAATGAGAACATGAGTGGTTAATAAAGATAAAGAGTTAAAATTCAAATATAACTCTTTAAGTAGTTTCATGATTCTAGGAGCGAGAGAGAGTTTTTAGGCATTAAATGGAGAATAGAAGTGGATGCAGAGGATAGAGGATTTAGGAGTTAGTACAAGAGATTTGGGAGTCGAACCGGGAGTATTTCAACGAACCTTCTTGGTATAAATGTAAGCGTATGGGCAAAGTACAGAAAGGAGGCCACGATATTGAAGAACAGGTCTGTGTGAGACACAGAGTCTCAAATGTAATCATGTGTTTATATTTATATATTTAGAGATTTATTCCTCACCGTGTCAGTGTTGAAAGAGTATAGAATGAATCACTTTCATATTAATTTGTAGGCTCTGTAACAGGTTTACAGGCGGAATTTTGTAGAATGCATGGAAGAGCAAATGATTTAGAGGAATCATCAAAGGATAATTGAATCCAAATGAAGAGACAGAGTAAGCTCTGGAGAGAAGATGCGAAGCAAGAATTCGTAGAGGAGTTCAGCTTTGAGGAAGTTGAGCAGCGGAAGCAGAAGGCAGAGTTTTGAAGAACTATGCAAGGAGAGGAACGATTCAGAGGAATCGTAATGGGTCATTGAATCCATTTGAAGCATCCAAGAAGACAGTGATCCAGGAGTATGCGGAGTTGAACTCAGATTACTAGAGTGGCATAGCAGAAATATTGAAGGAACAGAACCTTCAGAACAACCGAACCACAAAGAGAAAATTGAAGAAAACACAAAAAAACCAACTAAAAAGAGTTGAGCGGAGAAGTAAAGGATGCTTTCCTAGCAGCCGTTGGACCATTAAGATCAATGGCCAAGATTAAGTTGCATCAGCAGATTCCCTTTTGAAGTCATAAGAATGGACCTTTGTAATAGAGCGATTGCGATATTGCGATTAAGCGAGAGCCGTCAGATCTGACGTAAGATCGACATTCCAGATCTAATCGCTTATTGCATATTGGAGAAGCCAAAGGTCTAACGATAGTGGAATAACGATGGGTCGATATGCTGATAGCGATAAAATCAACGATCGGAGAGATCGGAGGTCGGCAATCGGAGCAATGGAAGTTAAGTGTAAAGGATCAAAGGAGGTGGACCCAACAATAACTATAGTCGCTGTTATAATGTTTTTGAGATCCGCTTATGGGAATCAGAGTAGAGTTTTAATGTAATTCCTTTGCATTATATAAGGTGCATCTCTTAATGCAAAGTGATGTTAAGGATTCCAATAGTCGCATATCGGAGTCGAAGAGGTGATCATATATATCATATATATATATATATATATAATATATATATATATATATATATATAGTGTACATGTGAAGAAGCTGATTGCGATTACGATAAAGGTAAAAACTCCATATTTGCGTAGGAGTTGTACGAAAGACAGAAAAGGTATGTTTTGGGAGCATTTTCCTTTGTAAATGGGTTTTATAAAGAAATAGCCCCAATGGAAGGTTTATGCATTAATTCATATATAAGTCCATCGTTATGTGGAGATAAATGGGATTACAAGGAAAATATGTGCCTATAGAGTAATTCATTTGTTAAACACATATGTAGTTGAGGTTTAAAGAGGGAAGGTTATATGTATGGTTCAAGGGTCACAAAGGCATAAATGAATGTTATAGGGAGGTGAAAAGTTCCGATAGGAGGTTGAGGCAGAGTGATTGGTTTCGATATAAAAGGAACTGTGAATAAAAAGGCCTTAACCATTTGTGGGTGATTTTTTGACTCCTTTGAGAGTTAAATACCTAGGACTGATGTGTTTATGCATTTTTATGAATATTGTGGGTGTAAGCGGGGGTAACCCTGCATCGGTGTGGGATAGAGATGCCGCAAGTTAGTAAATAAAATGATGCAGGTAATAAGATAATATTTGAGAGAAAAATTGAGGGCAAAATAAAATATTCATCTTCAATGCAAGTATTGTATAAAGAAAAAAATATGCATCTTGAATGCACAGATAAAGTGTAGCAAAATGAATACAATAGTGAAAATTTCTTCAATTATTCTAAAAAATCATCCTTCTCTCAACAAAATAAGAGGAGGTGAAGATCCAATACTAAACCTTCTAATACTTGAGCCTAATACTTATTTTGAATAGGGGTAGATTCTCAAAAACTACTTCAACAGGATGATACAAAAACAAAGCATTTCTAATAGTTAATTGAAACTGACTCCCCAATAGGAACACATGATGTACAAGATTTTAGAGGTTTCTTACTTCAATCTTTTCTACTTCTTGTTAATGCATTGAAGGCTTTTTTCTTTTGAGAACATTTTAATAGGAAGAATAAGATAAGAGATTTACCTCCTTCTCTTCCTTTGAATTGACTTCTTCTTCCTTCTTATCTCGATGAGGAATTTTTTCAATATCCTTAGAAGAAGTCTCTTCCTTTGTGAGAAAATTGATGTTCTTTGAAGGAACTTGACCTAAATATGACTAATCATCTTCATATATGTCTTCGCCTTCCAAGGAATTAAAAGCCTTATATTTATTATTGCGGGAGGATGTTGATCATATTCGAATATCCTGGAATTAGGCTTCTTGGACGAATGATTCCTTTGCTTCTTTGAAATTATTTTGAATGCTCCTTACTAATCACTACTTTGAGAAGATGGTCGAGGGATAGGTGAAGATTGAGATGCTAGAGATTTTGGAGATGTTTTTGCAAATTGCCCATACTAATGGAAAAATTTTCATTTTAAAGGAATATGCTCAAAATATAGAGCCCGAAGATGGGAGTAGCCCTCAAAGTCAATCTAAATTGCCTCAAGGAATCATTTTGCAAAATCCATTTGAACACAAATTCTAACACAAGAGAAATTATTGTCCTTGCCTTTAGAACTAGTAATGTATTCGCCCAATTTGTCACATATGACTTTGAAAATGTCACCACCGTATAAAAGAAGGGGAAGATGTGACATTCTAATCTAGACAAGAGCCAAATAAATTCCCATAGTAAAATTAAAATAAAAGTCCAATAAAAAAGAAAAATTCGCCTAAAACCCATAAAATAACATCCATATCTATATGTCATATCCTTGTTCTTTTTACTTAAAAAAATAAAAAATTACTTCCATATTTAAGATAGATTTTTTGGCATAAATCACAAGATATTTCATTTGTCGATGCATTTTGAACCAACAAGTGTGGTTCATTGTCAAGACAAGTTCAATGAGCATCAGGCTTTGTATGTTAAATAGATAGAGTAGAAACTCCAATGGCTATGACCAAGTAACGGCTATATTGACAACGACTAGATTTGACTGGATTAGGGGATAACCATTATTTAATTAAAAATTAACTTTGGCTAGTTAAATTCTTAAAAATAAATGGACCCTTTTTAACCACTTATAACTATATCTCAAAAATAAATTATGACATAAACTAATTTACATTAATAGTTAGTTATCAAAGTTGTTATATCTAAAAAGTTAAAGTAACTAATAGTTAATTATAAAAACTATTTAATATAAAAATACATAAAATATCTAGATGCATATAAGTCAAAACGACTATTCCATCAACTAATAAATATTATATTAATTATAAAACTAAATCAATTTTTAAATATAGTTAAATATAGAAGTTAGAAAAAATATATAAATAACTAGAGTAATAGAGTAATTTAATTATTGATATTTTAAATGTATATATAAAAATAAATCTTAAATTTAATTTAAATAAATAGTAAGTTATTCAAGTTATTAAATCTAAATATTAGAGTAGTTAGTTATAAAAGTTATAAATATTAAGGTAATACATAAATAGTAAGTTATAATATTATTATAATGTAAGTTAAAGGGACAATGTTTACATTTATAATATTAAAAATATATAAAAGTAAATTAATTAAAAACAAATTAATTTTAATTCAATGGTTGTTTATAAAAGCTAGTTAAATATAAATACTAGAGTAAATTAAGGGTTAGAAAGCAAATTTTTTAATATTTAAAATTAAAGGTTAAAATAATCAAAGATTAATTTCAAGCTTATTTTATCTAAGTTATTAGTAAAAAAAAAAGGCTACTACAATCCCTCAGACTATAAGAACCTCAAGGAAGGAAGGCCCCAAGAAACAAGAAACTAGGGGAAAAATTCTTAAAAGTCAACAGGAAAAACCAAACAAAGGGAAGGGAAGACAGGAATACCATGACTAGGAGGAGAGGGGTGGGACCAACAACTACTAATCTTCCAACCATCCTCCCTATTGAGATAGTTTGGCCTTTTTTCAATCTCAAATGCTTCTCTAAATCTCCGATGATGGAACTGGGACACTCTAGCAATCACACTAGCCTTCTCAATACAGACATGATGATTGGTTTTCTCCACATGCTCTGCTAAAGCAGAAGACTTGGCTCTTCTATGCTTAAGGTCAACTGCATGCTCACTAATCCTTTGATTAATGGAGGGACCAATCTCACCAATATAAGGAGTCCCACATGAACAAGGAATAATATAAACCCATTTCATGTCCTTAGGGTCGATAGGATCCTTCACAGATCCGAGGGACTTACGAATGGTATTGAGAGCTCTAAAGGTTGAGGGGACATTATGCCTTTAAGAATCCTCGCAATCCTGTGCGTAGTCCCTTGAACAAACGAAAGATGGACACATTTATTTCAATATATTTACATTTATATATTGAACTAACCTTTATTCATAACCATTGAATTAAAATTAATTTATTTTTAATTTTTAATATTATAAATGTAAATAATATTACAACTTACTATATGTATTTACTCCAATTTTTATAACTTTTATAGCTAACTACTCCAATATTTAGATTTAATAACTTGGTTGACTTGTTATTTATTATTTATTTTTATAATATCATAATTAAATTACTCTATTACTCAATAATTTACATATTTGTTGAAACTTCTATTTATAACTATTATTGAAAATTAATTAATTTATAATTAATTAATTATTTATTAGTATATGGAACAACAACTTTGACTATTATTGGTATTTATGTATTTTTATATATTTAATAATTTTTATATTTAACTATTAATTATCAACTTTTTCGCTACAACATATTTGATAACTAATTATTAATGTAAATTAATTTAGGTTATAATTTATTTTTTATAAATATAAGTGGTTAAAAAGGGTCCGTTCACTTTTAAAAATTTAACTAACCAAAGTCAAATTTTTAATTAAATATTGGTTATTCCCCTAATCTAGTCAAATCTAACAGTTGTCAATACATTTGTTACTTGGTCTTGGAATACAGCCGTTGAAGTTTCACTCTATCTATTTAATCATACAAAGCCTAATATGCTCATTCAACTTGTCCTTACGATGAACCACACTTATTGATTCAAAACAGGTCGACAAATAAATTTTCTTGTGATTTACACGAAAAAACTCTCTTATACTTAACAATAATTTAACAAAATTACATAAAAATAAAAAACGTATAACCTCCCTACGTCATTGAATGCGTCTGCGCTGGTAATCGAGTCACTTGCTGTTCATGTTTCTGATCGAAAAGTGGGTCTACGAACTCACCGGAGTGCTTTCCCTCGTTTTGACCCGAGGGAACCGAAAAATTGCACTTTGTATCAACCGTAGACAACACCCCGAGTGTTTTTCCCCTGACGAAAGGACCCCCCAACAGACACTAATATCCCTAATTTCCGCCGAATAGCGCAGTGCCTTCACCTGTACACGTGTCCAACCGCTGTTATGATTTGACGTACAGCACGCGCATACTGTAATCCGGCAGTAAATCAATAGCAGAGCAACAGAGACCATTCTTTCAGGGGGAAGACACATGAATTTTTTTTGTGTGAAAATCACAAAAAAAAAATGATATTACAAATTTGCTTGAAAATAAAATGAAGGCCGACCACTGCCATTTGTATTCTGTAGTGTTGCGAGATCGAACAATGCTTCGGGCCAGAGCAAAAATCAAAAGCAGATCCTAGGTGGGTTTTGCCGGGCCCAAATTACGTATCGAGGATTTCAACTGTGATTTAGCAGGTTTGAAATGGGTATGTACAGATATCGCGTGTTTAGCATTTTGATGAGATTAGGCTTGCGTACAGTCCATATTCCAAGTAAATTTAATGTATTCTTGCTATTCTGTAACAAGTACTTTCAGTTTATCGGTTTTCTTTGCATTGGTTTGTTTTGCTTTTGATGGTCATTTCATGTGGCTATCTTTATCTTTATTTGTTTGTTTTCGTATACTCACTACTCTACATACAGTTCCATGCAGTATGAGCTAAATTTCTATAACGTGTGTACCTTGGCCAATGCCGAAATGGCATTTGGCTTAAGTCCCATATTGATTGGTAGTTGGTTTTGAGCTATCGAGCTTCTCAGAGCCTGGAATTTGGGTCAAGTTCCTTATCCACAGGTAGCTGGTTTTGAGCTTTGGAGATCCCCGACCAAACCCAATAACGCCAATGAAATCAGAGTGTCCTGGTCTCACATTTTTGGGTTTATAAACCCGGCCATAATTTTTTTTTTTGATAAATTGATAGGATTTTTGTCATTTCTGTAATGATCTATTACGATAATGAGAAAAAAACGGAGACCTTAGTTTGTTGGGTTGTTCTGTAAGGCATTTTGGATATTACATTATTTTCAATTTAAATTCCAGAGGGTTGTCTGTTTTTACTCGTCCATAAACTCTGTTGACATTGGCCACTTTTTCGACTTGCTAATGCTGCGTAACTGGGATCCACCGTATCAGATCTCATGATTTTCAATGTATTGAACGTCATTGATCGCCATTTCATCAGAATGACTGCTAAAACATTCATCTATGTCCTTGACGTTTGCCTTTTTAGCGAAAGCATTTTACATGGTTTTCTCAAACTGCGTCAAGCTTTGTTAGTCTGATATGAGACTTTGACAATCGCTCAATTACTCTGAAAATTCTCTTACTAATCTATATTCAAGAATCAACACAGATTTCCCAGTAAAATCAATTTTTGCCAGTTACAATTATCCCGTGAAAAGTATACCCCAATCGTTTTACTCTTTTTGCTGGGTTTCTTCAGTCAATGCTTATCAGCGTTTGGAAAAATCACTCTGAAGCTTTATTTGGGCTAAATATTGAATGTGACAAGGACTTTCATCAAGTTCACTGGAGTCTTTATTGCACAGTATTGGGGTGTCGAGGTCAATGGAACCAACGTGTAAAACCCTAATTCCTGTAATAAACAACGAGGAAAACACTAAGGAAAGCACTAAGCGCCAGGGCACCAGAACATAAGACCCTATCAAGTGTGCATTAGAGCTGATCTATAAGTGCGTTAGGGAGAGAATCTATAAGTGTTTGTAGAGAGAAGATGCAACCCAAGAACAAGAAAGAAAACCCTTCAGATGGTGCCCATAGGCTAACTAAATATCACTTGCTTATTAGACCGATTGATTTGCAAAATGGCTCTTAAGTGTGTATTTTATACATAACTCAAGAGTTAGGATGCCCTTCCCAGGAGGGGTTATTGACCCACATAATGACTAGGTCGGTCTAAACCATCTAGCAGTATAATAAATTAATGTTAACTAGGTTGACTATAAGCCAAACCGTAGAAACACACTAACACAATAATAATGAGGGTGGACATGGTTGTATGTGAAAATTATACCATCATTCCAACCTCCTTTAGCTGAGCTGGAAGTCATGGAGAATAAGGATGAGATACAAATGAGAGAGTTGGTTTGTGAATACTCAACTTGATACAAAATTGACCGTGGATGAATTACAAAAGAGTGAGGTTATGTATAACTTGAGTATAACTGAGAGAGCTTGAATGTAGCTGAAAAAGCTTGGATATAGTTCGAGAGTGGGCGTATGGATACTTAACTGGATTACATGTCAGAGATATTGAATAATGCTGAGAGAGTTCAAATATAATAGTGAGTGGCTCTGTAGATACCTAGCCTGAATATAGATTGTCTTTGGCCAAGATACAAAAATGAGAGTGAATTTATGCATATGCTCAGCTCAAGGTAAGGTCAGCCCTATTCACAAAACCCCCCTTAATTTGAACAAGAGACCCTTGGAGAGAAGACATTGTAAATATTTCAAGCTTAGGTGACAGCTGTCCTATTGTTCTCTGATTAATAACTCAAAAAAAAATTCAACAGCAAAAAATCAACTTTTTGAACATTGCATCAGTCACATTGCAGCTGGAATAATGAATAGCGGAATAAATAAAACACATACAAAGGGATGTAATCTTCTAATTGTCTTTTCATTCCTTTAATCAAAGTTTACAAGGTGACCTGTGCAGCCTACTTGAACCAGCAAATGTATGGTCACTAAAATCACCTCAAACAATAGTTTATGCTCTGTGTACAAGAGGGTTCAGCTACAGCCACACAGCGTACTCTGTTTCTGCCTTTCTTGGACAGCAAGCTTCTCCTTCTATCCTCTAAACACAGAAGCACAACTCCAATAATACAACGTACAGCTATATCTAAAAGCATACTGTCAGATTTGAAGGTGTATTACCTATGCCTAGAGAAAAGGTGGTTACAACAGTATTAGGACTCGTACGATTTGCTGTTTTTCTCCTTGAATGCACTTTTCCTTCAACTCTCTTGGTTTCTTCTAATGTGTGATAGACTCTTCCTATCTTGTCCTTTTTTACTATGTTACCAGGATACTAACCTGGACAGGGATTCGGATACAGAGCCACTAGATTTTTGAAAAGCCAGGATACGTGAAGTACAAAAATATATAATAATAATAAATATCTTTTAAATTAAAAAAAAAACGCATTTGAAGTTGAAAATTAAAATAATTCATGAATCAAAACATTAGAATTGAAGTCATTAGAAAATATATAAATCTGAACACTGAAATGATGCATCGGTGTTTACTGACATCTGCCCCTTAGTCTTCTCCTGCTTGTGATGGTTCCATGTCTATTGCACTGCATTTATAATTCAGGTATAAGTTGTAAGTTGTAATTTATACTATATAGTACGTCATGCTAGTGACCAGTAAAACTGTAAAAGTAATATAGAACATGTTAGTGATAAGCAAAACTGTAAAAGTGATATAGAGCAACATTCTAAAAGATTATCTCCATATCTGTTAGCATATTATTAAAAGTATAAACTTAGTCATTACTCATGACATCTATATAAAAGTAACTTTATATTATTATAAAGTTTAAAACTATTATAATTATTATTATAAAATTTATTATAAGTATTATTATTGAGTTGATATAATTAATTATTATTGCAGCTATTATTATATTAAAGTTTAAACTATTATAATTTCAAAGTTTATAATAATCTTTATAACAAAGCTTAAAAGCTTAAAAGTTTTAAGTTTATAATTAAGTTTAAAGTTTATAATAACTTTATAAGAAAGCTTAAAGTTTAAAATTTAAACTATTATAAAATAATATTTATCAATATTAAAGTTCATATAATTATTATAATTTTATAAATTACTATATAAAGTAATTAATTATATTATATCATTATTACTTTACTGAACTAATTTATATTTATAAACTAGGTTGCTGTTTTATTAATCTACTAAACTAATTATATATTAATTTCAATCATTTATAAGATATTGGCCTACATCTACAACAAGCAGACAACCTCCCTACCTCCCTGCCAATGCCATATTTCCAACATCAACATGGTTCCACAACTTGGTGAAGGTAGCGTTTAGCACAGGTATAAAGAAAGATCTATTGAAGCATGTTGGTTCACTAAACGTATAAAGGACGTTACAAGTTGTTTTAGAAGATGAAGTTGTTAAATATAGTATATCCAAAAAAGAGCAACATCATAATGTGGAGAGGAGAGATCCTCGATTATATGCGGAGAGTCATCTTTAATAGAATCATCTATTAAAGATAATGGGATAGATCTATGAGTGAAATTCACATTAAAGAAGGTGAGAAAGCAATTAGCTTCCATTTGCAAACTAGTGGTCACAAGCACAAAAATGTCACTATGAACCAACTCCAATAGTTGAGAAGCATGCCATGCATTGCCAACCAAAGCATGCATTATAAAACCACCAACACTTGGAACAAAAAGAGCATCTCCAAATGTGGTGGGGTCCTTAAGGACTTCATCAAAAATAACAATTGTGCTTTCAATCATTGCATGAGTAAAATGATCATATAGATATCACCTTAACGAGGGACCATGTACATGATCCAAACATGTTGAAATTTAAAACTAAGAAGTCATGCCTTGAATATTTGTAGAAAATAGTTTTATTGGGTTCATTCACTAACCGTTGTTCCCAAGAAGGAAAATGGTTTGCTTTGGCGAAATATCATAACCAACACCATTTAGGTGGGGAAATGACCATTTTGAATCCATAGGTGTCAAGTCATCTTTATAGACCCAAAAATATGAGAGTACCAACTTGTTTTGGAAATGTGCGATGCACTTCAACAAATTTGTAGTATATATCAATTGAAAAATGGAGAGTGAGTGTGCTAGTCTCTGGATAGGGTATAGATCCTAAAATCCCTAGAGTATTAACCTCTTATGGAAATTTGATCTAGACCTAAACAAATTTGCATTATATTGTAGATTTTTATTGTAGATTCAAGTTGCAAATTGTGATATGCTAAAACAATTGAGTTGAATCTACTCTACTCATCAACGGAAACTAAAATTGATCGATGAAATCACGAAGCAAAAAAGGAAGAATTTCAATCACACATAACACAATAATTTTCTGGGGAAAGCCTCAGCTAAAAACCCCTGCTATTTGTATATTGCATTAACCAGAAGATTTGAGAAGAAAATACAATGCTTGTTCAACCTGAACAATCTCTGCACAAGTACAATCTATCTCACTGCTTCACAAATCAGCTCAAGCCAATACTTAGCCAAATTTGCTGCCTTCCAAGCCCCTACTTCCTTGCGTTGTTCCCTTGGGAATTAGCCCATATTTAATTGGGAAACTCCTCACTCATAACTACGCAATTCATCAATAGGCTTTCCTCTGATTGCATGCACTATCGGCTTAATTTAGATGATTTTACCACTGATAGTACACTGTCCCTGAACTCTAATCTCAACTGGGTCTTCCTTTGAACTGACATGCATGAGTTATTTATGAGTGAATTATCAGTTATCTGATTGATCACTGCATGTGAATTAAATCCAATTTGATTCACTCGATCTCTCATTAGTTCCTCCATCAGTTAGAACTAGTTTAACTGAATTTAACTTAGTTAAACTGAATTAAATAATTACAACTCAATAAGAACTCAACCCGGGCCCCTAAAATTTAGGTATCACTCTACATGACTCTAGATAGACTTCCAATTCGAATTTACTAAACCAACTAAGTCAACTTAACCTAGTTAACTGTTACAAGTTGCTATGAGAATAGAATTACAATTTAATTCCTAATTTAATTCAAGGACATTAAATTAGGATTTTCTTCTTGTTATTTTTAACACTCCCTCTTAACAAGAAAAGGATTATCTGCTACCTCGATCCCGCCTCTGTGAAACTCGAATTTGCATCTTGACAATGCCTTTGTCAAAATGTCTGCATCCTGCTCCTCTGTAGGAACGTAATCCAACAACATGATTTTCCTCTGCACACAATCTTGTAGATGACGATACCAGATGTCAATATTCTTGGACCGATCATGAAAAACTGGATTCTCATAAAGTTTGATACAACTCTGATTGTCACAGTAAATCACTGTTGGATCCATCTGTTGACCAAACAACCTAGCAAGGATCTTCCTCATCCAGATAGCGTCACAAGATGCTTGACTAGCAGCCATGCACTTTGCTTCTGCTGAACTGAGTGCAACTGATCTCTGCTTCCTGTTGTACCCAGAAACTACTGTTGACCCAATGCTGAAGATTCCCCTTGATGTGCTCTTCCTATTGGATGGACTCCCTGCCCAATCTACATCTGTGAAGCTTTGAAGCTTCACTCCCTCTGTTCGTTTGTACCAAAGACCAAACTGAGTGGTGCCTCTGAGGTATCTCAAGACATGTTTAGCTGCATCTAATACAATTGGTTGGCTTAACCATGGCTTGACTAAGTTGGTTAACTACAAAACACATGTCCGGTCGTGTGTTCACCAAATACATAAGTGAACCCACAAGTTGTCTATAAATAGTAGCTCCACTACTTCACTCGAAGTAGCATCCTCCTTCCTCCAATTACCTGCTAGAGGAGTCTCCATGGGTTCGCTGCTCTCCATGTGGAACTTCTTCAGTATCTCGTTGGCATACTTGCCCTGAGAGACAAACAGTTCCTCATCTCTTTGCCATACCTCCATACCAAGAAAGTAATGCATGAGCCCCAAGTCCTTCATCTCAACTCTCTCACGAGA
Organism: Pinus taeda; assembly: GCA_000404065.3. NCBI lineage: Eukaryota > Viridiplantae > Streptophyta > Pinopsida > Pinales > Pinaceae > Pinus > Pinus taeda. The sequence continues at coordinate 59,494 of APFE031377084.1, forward strand.
TCCTCTTTGCAAGATGTAATCAGCTTCTCATCACCTGTCAGAATCAAATCATCGACATATAAAACTATAATCAACAATTTACCTTCAACCACAATATGGTAAAGGTTCGCATCTACTTCACTTTTGGTGAAGCCCAACCCGACAAAATAACTGTCAATTCTGGTGTACTAAGCACGGGGTGCTTGTTTCAGTCCATACAACGCTCGCTTGAGTCTGCATACATGCGACTCTCTCTTGAAGGTCCCAAATCCTTCCGACTACTCAATATACACCTCTTCCTCAATGATGCCATTGAGGAATGCTGTCTTTACATTCATATGATGTATCTTCCATCCATCTGTGCTGATAGTGCTAGAATATATTTGATTGATGAGTACCTTGCTAAAGGAGCAAATGTCTCATCTTAATCAATTCCCTCCACCTGAGAGAACCCTCTGGCCACAAATCTGGCCTTGTGTTTCTCCACGCTCCCATCTGTTGCTTGCTTTACCTTGTAAAGCCATATGGAACTCACCATTGACTTGTCTGCTGGTCTTGGGACCACTTCCCAAACATTGTTTCTGATACTGGAGTCATACTCCTCGAGCATGGCATCAACCCACACTGGTTGTTGTACTGCTTATTCGAATGAGGATGGTTCAATCTTTACACTCTCACTCATCAGAGCCATGTAGCCAGTGTACTGCTCTGGTGACCTCCTCTGCCTGCGCTGTGATGTGGGTGCTCCCACATTCTCTCTAGCATCATGCAACATCCTATCAGCGTCTTTGGTGCACTTTCTCCCATCTCTGGAAGTCTCTGCATGAGTGGGTGTTTCCACTCTCTGCTCCTCGGCATGTCGCTGCTCCACATCATCATGAGGTTCTTCCTTTGGAGCTAAAAGCTCCTCAACTGCATGTAATTGAAGCTCCCTCTCAAGGGAACATCTCATGGCCTTCTCTTCATCGAACTTCACATCTCTACGAACCATTGTTATCCTGTTGGATGGCAGGTACACCCGATAGTTGTGAGGTGTATTAGTGTACCCCACAAATATGCCCAACTCATCAGTTGGCTCTAGCTTTTTCCGTGCATCCTTGGTAACATGACAGAAGACTGATGAACCAAAGATCATGAAGTGTGCCATTTGGTTTCTTACTTGAAATAACTTCTTCCAGTGTACTCATCCCAAGAATTTGATGATGGCTTCTGTTCTGCAAATAAACATTTGTGTTGCATGCTTCAGCCCACAAGTGCAACGATAGGCCCTAATCACGTTGTTGAAGAATATAGGGCAAAGTAGTGTAGTGTGATTCTTCGTTACTTGATAACAATTTGTGGGGTCTTTTTACTTTTTTTCTTATCTTATTCTTCTTCTTCTTATTATTAGTGCATATGTGTGTACTACATCAAATTGCTACCAAAACAAGAACACAAGATGTTGGCTCTTTGCCACGGCCAAAACCTCTCTTCTCTTGAGAGGAAAACCCTTTAGTGATTTCTCTTATTGAAGCTTCCATTGATCAACGCCAAACCCTAGACCCCTGACAAAGAGATCCTCCAAGCACAAGTCAAGTCTTCACTCCTTTCTGCACCATATACTCTAGCACTTCGTTCGACACTTTGTTTTCCGACACTTCGTCCTCCTTCTTTCAACACTTCATTCTTCTACTCCTTAGTAGGCTCTCTTATACTAGTTCTAGAAGAGACACTAATCTTTGATCCTTAGTGAGATCTTTAACCAAGGGTATACCTTCTTTCTCTTGACCTAATCGAGCTTCTTGTTGATGTATAGTGCAGATTTGATATAGTGGTATTGCAGCCCTACCTTCTCGCATGTGTGGGAGGTTTCCTTTAAGCTTTTGGCTCCTTTTTCCTTCGCTAGAGAGACCCTCTACTTCGCTTGAGTATGAGGCCTAATAGGCCTAAGTCACTAGCCCAAACAAAGAAGAATATATAACTGTGATCTCACTGCTGTTATAGTTGCGGATTGTCCTTCATTTCCTCGCACGTGTGACTGTGTATACCCTAGAAATAGTCCCTCAATCTTTGTTGTTCTTCCTTCTTACTTCGCTGCCCTAGTAGACCCTCTACCTCTGCTTCCTTCGTTCTTCTTGTCCTTTCTTTTTCTTGCGGATTTCAGAGCTTGAGTAGTGCGTTGTATTTGGAGTGGACAACCTCTATAAATAGAGGACTGTCCCTCCATTTAGGCCGACTTGATTGATTGTTTGTAGGCCGACTTTGAGGGCTATTTGTAGGCCGACTTTGAGCGCTGTTTGGATGCTTATTTCTTGAGCAGACTTCAGATAGTTTTCATGGTGGTGTAGCATGCTTGAAGGAGCTTCTTGATGGTGCCATTGCATAGGAGTAGACTTGACTTTGCTTGGAGGTTATCCCTTTGACTTAAATATATATTCATACATGGTGTAACATGCCCTTAAGGCCTTCAATATTTTCTTTTGACTATTTGACTTACCTATAACACTTTTACATGTGCTAGACCTATTTCAATGAGCAAGAAACTCATTGACATATATTATAAAATAATATTTCTTTTCTTGAATAAGTACAAATATCAAAAGTACATTTATGAAGACCGAACCTAGTTACACTTTCCTTCAACACATATAACATCGCCCATGCCACTCCCACAATACTTCTGTTCATCCTTTCAGTCACCCCATTCTGCTGTGGGTTATGAGGTGCTATCAACTCTCGTTGAATGCCTTCTGTTGCACATAAGTTATTGAATTCATTCAACACATATTCTCCACCGTTATCACTTCTGAGAGCTTCAACTTTCCTGCTAGTATCTTTATTGACAAGTGCTTTAAATCCACAAAATTTAGCGAGCGTCTATCTTTCTTCTGCATGAAGAAAATCCAACACTTACGAAAAAAATCATCAACAAATATTACATAATACTTGTGCTTGGCCGTGGATGCTGTCGAGAACGGTCCACACACATCTGAGTGAACTCGATCAAGGATCGCTTGCGCTCGACTGTCTTTATCACGAAAGGAAGCTTTGGTGTACTTCCCCAATGTACACCCTTTGCACGTGTCTCTCTGCTCTAGTGTACCCTTGGGAAGTCTTGTAGAAATTTGTTGCATGATCTTCAAAGCTCCATGGTGCAAGTGACCAAATCTTCTTTGCCACAATTGACCGATATCTCGGCTTTGCACCTTCTCTACTTTAGTGTTCAAAGCAGTACAATCTTCTACCTCCAATTTGTAGAGGTTCTTCTCTCAAACCCCGATCCGCTTCACATGTCCTGTGGCTATGTGATGAAGGAAAGCCTTTCCCTTACTAAATATCACATCATAGCCACAATCCTCCAACATGGCAACATAAACCAAGTTCTTCTTCAAACCCGAAACATACATGACATCTCTCAATGTGAGGGGAGAACCAGACTCCCTCTGAAAGGTAACAATACTGATGTCGGTCGCGCTATACCTCCCATCATCTCCCATCTCGATGCGCATCTGGAGGTCCTTCTCCACCAAGTTATTGAAGAGCTCTTTACTGCCAGTCATATGGAATGAGGTTCCATTATCCAGGTACCACACACTACCCATCACTGATGACACAATGCAAGCGATGTGAGTGAAATCCAATTCGAATTGTGAAGCAAGATCTTCACTTGCCGCTCCTCTTGAGGGCTTCTTACCAACTTCTTGTGCGGACACTTTGTAGCATAGTGTACCAGCTCGTGACAGCAAAAACATTTAATTTTCAACATGTCCTTCTTACTGCCGAGACTGGAATCTGATTTGGAATGGGATGACTTCCCCTTCCCTTTCTTCGCCTTTCCAGCTAAGGCACAATTCTCCTCATCATCATGCTTGGATGAGGATATGTATTTGGTGTTTCGCTGAATCTCTTCCTGTACCAAGTCAGACCACAATCGCTCCCACTCTGGTAGCTTCTCCCTCCCATTAACTGAGTCCTGGTAGCTGTGCCAGCTCTTGGGAAATCCTAGAAGTGCTGGGCTCACTAGATCGTCTTCTGCAACAATAACCCCGACACTTCCAAGCTCATCCCGACATTGGGTGGACTTGGTCAAGTACTTCGGAATTGAGTCGCCCTTCTCCATCTTGATCTTTTTGAGCTTGTCCTTCAGTGCCGACTTTCTATGGTCATTGCTGTTTTGAAGTAGGTATGTCAATGCCTTTCACATTGCAAATGGAGTTTCCTTACCATGGAGATTCGAGACAATATGATCTCGAGCTCCTTCTAGGATAATCCTTCTCGCCTTTGCCACACACTTTCTCCATTCTGCCAGATCTTTAGCATCAGATGTTGGAGGCTTCGAAATATCATGATTTATGAATTCCTTCACCTCGTTGTCTTCTAACACTGCCTCCATCATGGCCTTCCAAGCTATGTAATTCGAGCTACCCTCAAGGGCTTACTCAAGTCTCAAACCGTAGAATGACATCCTGTTGGCTCTGAAGTATGAAACTGCAAATTCGATTTCACCTGCACAACAAATTTGTATTCTCCCCTTTTATAGTGATTTCAGCTCTGATACCATGTAGATTTTTATTGTAGATTCAAACTGCATAGTGTGATATGCTAAAACAATTGACTTGAATCTACTCTACTTATCAGCGGAAACTAAAATTGATCGATGAAATGACGAAGCAAAAAAGGAAGAATTTGAATCACACATAACACAATGATTTTCTAGGGAAAGCCTCAGCTAAAAACCCCTGCTATCTGTATATTGCATTAACCAGAAGATCTGAGAAGAAAATACAATGCTTGTTCAACCCGAACAATCTCTGCACAAGTACAATCTATCTCTCTGCTTCAGAAATCAAATCAAGCCAATACTTAGCCAAATCTATTGCCTTCCAAGCCCCTACTTCCTTGCGCTGTACCCTTGGGAATTAGCCCATATTTAATTGGGAAACTCTTCACTCATAACTGCGCAATCCATCCACAGGCCTTCCTCAGATTGCATGCACCATCGATTTAATTTAGATGATTTTACAACTGATAGTACACTGTCCCTGAACTCTAATTTCAACTGGGTCTTCCTCTGAACTAACATGCATGAATTATTTATGAGTGAATTATCAGTTATCTGATTGATCACTACCTTTGAATTAAATCCTATTTAATTCACTTGACCTCTCACTGGTTCCTCCATCAGTTATAACTAGCTTAACTGAAATTAACTTAGTTAAACTGAATTAAATAATTACAACTCAATAATAACTCAACCTGAGCCGCTAAAATTTAGGGATCACTCTACATGACTCTAGATAGACTTCCAACTCAAATTTATTGAGTCAACTAAGTCAACTTAACTTAGTTAACTGTTACAAGTTGCTATGAGAATAGAATTACAATTTAATTCAAGGACAAATTAAATTAGGATTTTCTTGTTGCTATTTTTAACATATATGTTAGCTGAAAGATCAAAGGAAGAAAGAGTGCTAAATTTGCGGATAGTTATAGCTTGGATAGGAACTTTCACACAGATTTAGTGTGAATGTGCGAGAAGTTGTTTGAGATATTTGTGAAAAGTCTTATATTTAGTAGTGGAGTCTAAAAAGTGTGTCTCATGCATGACTCATACTAGGAGTAATTTCAAAAACAATTTTTTAGCTAAAAGTATAAAAATAGGTCAAGGTAGAGGCTTTCTCTCACACATGAATTGTTGATCAAGTTGAGCAATTGAGATAAAGAGGGGGGAGGGATTTATAAGTGTTCCATGGGGAGCATCCCCTAGGGTGGGGTACATACACCCCACTCTTCACACACACCCGGGATTGGGGGACACTTGGGGAAACATTTCCCCATGTCCCCCTTTTGGGGAGACACAAGGAGACATAGGGGGAAACATTTTGCGAGTGTGGGGGACGCGTTTCCCCAAAAGGGGTGCTTGTGGGTGCCCCCCCTCAGAAAGGGCTAGGCATCCCCCTTTAATTTTGCTTCAAAACAATAATGTATGAGTGGGGAAGCTTAATATTCATCCCTAGGGTGTTAGTTTTTGTAGCATCAGAGGTGTTCTAGTCTTGAAACTTTGTGGAGAGGGTCAACATAAAAGTTCTCCATAACCCAGAAATCATTTTTGGAAATTCCACCTAGAAGTGTCTCAATTAGATTATCGGCCTATTTTTAAATATTTCCTAAGGCTAAACTTAGGAAAAGCGGTTAATTAATCAATATTAATTGAGAATGGTGTGAATTATCTAGAAACTCACACAGATCGATCCAGAAATGATCTCAGCCATGGATTATGTTTTAATCTTAGTCTTTGGTGTCCCAACTGGAGATTATAAGAGGAGGTTGATGGGTAGATGGAGAACATACACTTAACACACTTGAGATGGATTTCCTTGGGTAGTACGATTTTTCCAAAGAGCAGCAACAATTGTCGAAAGAGTTCGAGCTAGAGAAGGGAAGCAGAGACAAAAGGGGCAGAGAGTGTGAGTTCGGAGGAATTTTTCTACTTTCGGAGAATTAGGAGGAAGAGGCTGAGGTTTTCTCCATGAGGCTGCACAGAGCCTCAAGAGGGCAATTCGATCCAGTTGAAGAGGAAGGCGTTTTCAGTTCCAGAGGCCAGGAAAGTTTTCTAGAGGGTCGGAGAAGCATTTTCCTAGTCAGCAACAGGCAAGACAACTAGATTGGCAGTTGATTTAGGTAAAGCGTTTGAGGGACTACGCTAGGGTGATGCAGGGCTTGCATAGAGCTAGTTGGACGACTACCTTTTCAGAGGTAGTCAAGTGCGGGGATTGCTCAGAGTGAGGGTAAAGTAGCAAGTAGGACGACTAGATTAGCAACTGATTTAGGCAGAGCATTTGAGGGATTGCGCTCGGGTGACGCAGGGCCTGCTCAAAGCTGGTTGGACGGCTAGCTTTTTAGAGGTAGTCAAGCGCCGAGATTGCTCAAAGTGAGGGTAAATTCCCTCAAATAATTTTTGCTAGTATTCCTCTTGGATAGATTCGCCAGTTTGGCGATATTTATTGTACTTAGAAATTCTCACATAAATATTAAAAACCTTCAACCACTGCACCGATTTTCCCAAGTTGGGTTTTTCCGGGGACATTTGTCCAAAAACAACGGTGTCAAATTTTTTGTGTGTGTGGTAGTATTTTCTCAGTTTCCAGTTTATCTTTCGCATAATTTAATTTGTGAAGTTTGCATTATAAATTATTCGTTATTTTCCGTGGCAAATAAACTGCTAATTAATTTACAGTTAGAAGAATAATTTCCAATTGCTCTAATAGAATTTCAGTGGTTGAAATTTCACATGGTATCAGAGCTATTTTGATGAGACGGGGAAGCACAAATTCATTGTTCAGTTGGAGCAATAGGACGAATTTCTGAGGGTTTGCACAAAGACTAATCTAGGCAATGCTAATTGCTTGAGCAAGTTCGATTTTTCAGTGCAGGTTAGTAAAAAAAATCAGCTTGCTAGTTGAGTGATTCCAGCATGTAGGGGGAGTAGCAACCCAAGTTTTTTCGCTAGGAAGATATCTTGTTTAGGTGCAGGAGGGTTTTGCAGTAGTAGAATCAGCGTTGTGTGGAAGAGAAAGGAACACATAAAGATAATTTCTCTCAGAGGGTTTCGAGTTTTAGAAATCTGATTTTCCAATTGCAGATTGGCAAAAGCTGTGAGCAGAGTTTCTCACTCCAAAAGGGAGTGCATGTAGCAAACTCCGCAACCGAGCAGCGGGAAAGAGGGAGATTTTCGATCGGTTTCAGAGATGGCCATAATTGGGCTTAGAGATCAGGATAGGTTGGAGGGAGCCTCTAATTTTGTCATCTGGAAGGCTAGGATGTCCTTCTTGCTGGATGAACATGGCCTAAAAACCTATGTAGATAATGTGGTGACAGTACCCTAGGATGCACATCAACTGAAGGAATATAGGAGAGAGATGGCAAAGGTGAAGCGGTTAATCCTGGATGGAGTTCGGGACCATATAGTCTCGCATGTATCTCGCAAGAATACTGCCAAGGAGATGTGGGACGCTCTTGTCCAGCTATATCAGAACACTTCCAAGCAACGAAAGATGTTCCTGCAGGAGAAGCTAAGAAACATGAGGATGATGAGGGGTGAAGGCATAGACTCCTTCCTCACCAGGATTCAGGAGGTCCGAGATCAGCTTGCAGCCATTGGGGGGGCACCTCAACCAATAGAGCTTGTTCATTTGGTATTGAACAATGTCTCAAAGGAGTGACAAGTGTTTGTCCAAAGTATCTTGGGCAAAGACACATTGTCTAGATGGGATAAGATGTGGTTAGAGCTACAATAGGAGGAGTTGAGGCGAGCTCTGTTAAAGAGCACCATGAACGAGAGCAGTAGCAAGGGTGTGAAGGGTGAGAAGGAAGAGGAGAATGTGGCCCTAGCATCAAAGTGTCCCAGCCAGGGACAAGGGGAGAAGAAGAAGAAGAAGGACTTATCTAAGGTCAAATGCTTCAAGTATGACGAGTTTGGCCACTACAGTAACTAATTTCCTCTTAGGAAGAAGGACAAGCAGGAGAAGTAGGACCAGGCGGCAGCGTCTGTAGAGATAAACAAGTTGTCCTCTAGGTTGGAGGAAGATTTTGCCATGTGTGCTGTTATATCTCTAGAGTGAGGTGGGGCGATATGGAGTTATAGTCCCAGAGTTTCACAAAGGGTTGGGTAAGGTCCATTGAGGTGTCCTCATGGATCACCACTTTGCTACAGGGGCCCATAGTATTCAGTAGTAGGATGGATTAGAGTCAGTGATGTAGTCAGATTCTAGAGTGATAGTTGCGGACTAGAAGCAGTCAAGTGCTGAGGAGCTCAGTGCAGTGTGAATTTAATTTTGAATCTTATGGTGTATGGATGAATGATGTATCAATATGAGTGATGAGTATGGATTAATGCATTTCATTATTTAATTAGATTATGTATGGATCAATGTATTTATGCTTTCATTATATATATATATATATATATATATATTATATTAAAAAAAAATTATATACCTCAACACCCCCCATCTCCCCTAAATTTTCTTAAAATTTGATGCTACCCCCACACATGCCCCTTGTGCGTTTCCCCGTACCCATGTCCCCACCGTCCCAGAGTCTTGGTGGGACATAGGGATTTATGCAGAGGTGAATCCAAGTAGCTTTCACCAAGTTGTAGTACAAATCCATATAGTCGTGTGGTACAATTTGTACAAATGTATAGTACACGAGTATGTTTAGTTAGTAGTACAATTGTACTCAATCAATAGATTGTTCTACTCAAGTTCGAGGTGTTTATGATAATCGTGCGATGTTTTTTTGTGGGAAGTTTGTGGAGGTTTCCTTGTAATTTTTTCAAAAGAATGAAAAAGTTGATTTGAAGAAGTAATTACTTGTGTATGCGTCGATTTGGTTTTATGTTTCTGCTCTTTAATTTCTAGCCATTATGTGATTGATGCTATGGTTTGAACTCAGAAATTTAACTTCAACATTAATTAAATTCACTATCTACTTGTTTGATTAAGATCATAAGGACATAAGACACGTAGGGCTTGAAATTTTCACATGGCATTAGGGCTAATTTCTCTAATTTAGTTTTTCAAGGTTTTGGTGCTAAATTAATCCTTGGAAATAAGGACTCATAACTAGAGTATTTTAAACTTATTTTCTGATATGGAAGTTTGCGGTAGATCTCAAAGATGGTAGTTGTGACATGCCCCAAGTAGGTATGGCGGGATGCCATGGTGGAGGTGTATACTTCCATTATAGAGAATGATGTTTGGTACATAATGCCTGTTGGAAATATGGTAGGCATGGTTGTTATTTTCATCTTGAAAAGAAATTGGAAAATTTGAATTTTAAAATTTTGCCTCCAAATATTTTAAGGCTGCCTCATGTGTTGAAAATTGGAGACATGGTCGAAATTTCCATCAATGAAGAAAAAGGAAAAAAAGAAGAAGATTAAAATTGAAATTTATCTTACCTAAATTGTTCAAGTTGGCTAGGCCCCTTGGAGGCACCCATTCAACACACCTTGAAGACTATCTATCTATATATATATATATATATATATAATATTATATATATGTCTCTCCTCCTCACTTGGTCAATTCATATCACAACTTCTTTTCTGTCTGTTCTAGTCAGTTCTGTGGAAGGAAGGGGGACGAAAAACAAAGGACAAGAGGCTTAACATCTGTGAGACCATTCTTTGGTTATCTATTATCTAGATGTATTGATGGACATTGAACTCTCACTCTCTCTCTCTCTCATAAGGAAGAATTTTCTGCGTTTTCCCCTTGTGGGTTTTGCCCTGGCCTCAAGCCTACATTTTGTGTCTCTTGTCTCATAGTTGCATTGTTATCTTTACCGCACTTCTAATTTGTTAATGGTTGAATTTTCTTATGTATAACTGCTTAATGATATTAGATAATGTATATTTACTTAATGCTAAATAATCGTTGGTAGTTATATGTTGAAGAAAATGTTTCTAGTTTGTGCATGCTAGAAATCAACATCATGTTATTTTAAGTCAGTTGGGCCCCTAAGAAACACCCATTCGACCCCCTTTTGATTACTATATAAAGGAGACCATCTCTCCTCATTTGGATCATCGATCTATATTGTCATGAGCTTTGTTCCCACGAAGAAAGGAAGGAAGGAGGGGGCTGAAAATCTCAAAAAGAGGGCATGGCATTTCATCTTTTCCTTGGGTATTGGTTTAGCTATCATCTTGATGATGTTTCTGATGTATTCATGAATCTCTCTCTCTCTCTCTCTCTCATAAGGAGGAATTTCTGGGTTTTCCCCTTGTGGGTTTTTCCCTGGCCTTAGGCCTAATTTTTGTGTCTCTTGTCTTATGGTTTCATGGTTATTTTTCTTCTGCTCTTTCATGGTTTAATGGTTGATATTTTCTTTTGTATAAATGCTTAATGATTTTGAATGAATGCTATGTGGATTTAATGTTAACTAATCATTGGAAGTAGTTATCATGTAGAAGAAAAAATATTTCTAGCTTGTGCCCTAGAAAAATCAACATGGTTTCAGATCCAAGTTCGATGAGCAGTTGAGATAAAGATATCTGAGCCTCCTTCTCTATGATCAATCCATACCTACAGGAAGTCTGAATTTCTTTTGGCTATAAGGTCGAACTTTTGAAAGGTTTATTCCTTGCATTGTGATTCAATTCAAATAATTATGATTGAAGGACCATGGAGAAGGGCTTAAGTTCTGAGCATGATTCGAGTTTGTAATTTGATCCAAGGTTGCTTTTGATCTGAGGTCAAGAAGACTTGGAACGAATGCCACCAAAGTCTGAAGTCTATGGTTCATTCAAGCCATGGAAGTTCGAGCTTTCTGTGATGATCCAAGTTCCTTTGATCTAAGACACCTATCTAATTCTGTGGTGGAAATAAGTGTGTTTTGTGGAAAATTATTTGTGGTTCGACTCTTTAAAGGAAGTCCAAGTTCTATAATAAAACCCTTTGGAAGAGTGTTGTAACTTGTACCTGTAATGATACTTGTGATGGAATACCTCCTTGATCCAAATCTATGGTTGTCAACTAAAAGGCAAAACATTCTTGGGGGCATGTGAGCCCATTTGTTACTTTGCTTTTTGTTCATGCGAGCCTATTTATGGATGTATATTTCTATGGATGTATGTGAGCCTATTCTCTATTATGCGAGCATCTATGTGGCATCTATCTCTATGGTATGTGAGGTTACATCTGTGGTATGCAAGCTCCTATGCTAAGTAAGATCCTGTGGTATACAAAGCACTTCTTCTCTGTGGTCTTGTGGCTCAATAGAATGATCCAAAGGCAGTAAACAATGTGATTATCCTCGTTCATAATTATGTGGTGATGATTTGAATTCCTCTGTTATAACCATCCTGACCCTTGTTTGAAGCTGAGCTAAGGCCGAGGTCCCTTCAAAAGCAACAAATGATTTTTAAACCATCTCTGTGAGGCATCCAAGATCTCTCTATGGATCCAAGCTTTATGATTTGTCTTACTATTATGATTTGAACCTAAGTCGAGTCCCGTAATAATTTATTTGAGTTTGTGTACTCTTTGGTGCGAGCTTCTCTGAGGCACATTGAGTCTAAGGCACATTGCAATATGGAATCCTTGTAGACCTGAGGCATTTCTATCTTTGTGGAAGGTGAGCGAATCCTAAAGGACATTACACTGTGTCACATAGTATGAACTGTTGGTCTATGATTAAAGAGAAGTTTGTGACTTTATTCATCTAGTCTTTATGAGGTAAGTATCCAATCTCTGTGTATTGATATTGCTATGCAAGTATGAGATTATGCCTAGTAGGTCCGAGCTTTCCCCTCCTCCCCGTGGAATTGAATTGAGACACCTCAGATCAAGTGCCTTGTTTAGTATAATGTGAAGGAAAGATTATTGTTCTATAGCATAAGATAAGTTTTGTCATGATCTCCCTTAAGTTGAAAAATTCATAATACGTTTCAGAAGATTGAAGAATCTATCGATCTCAGGTTCTAAGAATATGAAGAATCATGTGAGATATCCTAAGGAGTAAAAGAAGGGTATTGATTTAAGCCCTCAAGTCTGATTGTTAATAAAAGGAAGGTTGTTCAAAGCTGTCCTCAAGACAATCTAATGTTTCCTTTATATAAAAAAGGAAGACAAAATTCATCGGCTTGAAAGCAAAAGAGCCGACTCCAATGATCCAAGACCATGTCACTTAGAAGAACAATCAAATAAGCAATGGATGGCTTTGTATCCAAATGAAAGGAATAATGTCAGGACACCATTTTAGAATTTCAAAAAGGCCCGCTAAAATTGTTGCTTGTCTTTCTTGATGAAGTCCAAATGATGAGATTTTGTTGCTGTCATATCATCAAGAAAATGAGGTTTTAATTTTTTTTTTTCTCTGTAAAAACTAATCCTATTAAAAGGAAAGAAAAATATAATTACAATGAGGCAGAAGCCTCAGCCAACAACGTCTGAGTTCCTTCTGGTCATCAAAACTATCCCATATTTGGGAAAACCAGATACACTTTGCAAAAAACCATGCATAGGAGCGGGAATACAACGACAAAACCAGAAAGAGAACTTGAAATAACACCAATTGAAGCAGTTGAGAGAACACCAATTGACATAATTGCTGTACATGTCAGCAGCAGAACCACAGACGACCGAACCACAAAAACATAAACATAACCACAAAACCATAAACAACAGAACCTGACCAGTCAACAACAAAACTCTGAGAAGGCACGACGGAGTCCAAGTGGCATCACATGGGGATGTCCTAGTCCGGTGACTCCTCGATGACGGGACAAGTGTTACCATACCAAATTTCGCCTTCCTTCGCCACGTCACCAGTTGTGTTGCCACTTGGAGGTATCGTCGCCTGAAGGGTGCCGCTTGAGTTGCCAGCAATTGCCATCGAAATTGTGGCTCCATGAGAGCTGCCACCTGGTTGTCGTGTGTCGCCTACAGTATCACCTTCCTCATGCTGTCTGCCACGCCTTGCTGCTCTGCCGTCTTCTGCTGGGTTTTGCTCAGATCCATGACTACCAACAATTCTGCGAATGTCCTGAGAATGCTCTGCCGCAGGACGCGCTGGAGCACTATGCTGATCTTCTTCTTCAGAGAAGATGATGGTAATATTAGCAGTGATAATGGGCCGGTTCAGGCTGCTCTGAAATTTGAAATGAGTCGACTGGAAGGCGTTGTGCGGAAAGTGTCTGCGGGGCGGGCTGGGAGGGGGATAATTAGCTTGAGATGATGGCGGAGAGGCAGGATGCGGTGGCTGATCAATGGTTTGCATTGCCTGAGAGCGAGCACGACCACCTCGGCTACCTCCATGGCGGCTTCTCATGCGGTGATGAACCATGGTAATGCGGCGAAGGAGAAGCTCAGGAGAATTGGGCGCTTGGATGGGAAGCAGAGAATGCACAGTGGGAGCCTGAACAGGTTCAAAGGGAAGAATTGGGAATGGGATAAATGAAACCCATTTCCAAAATCAAGATGACAAAGAAGCCAACAAGGATTGCCTGTAACAGTTCTACTGCAGGGGTTTCCTGCTTGGAGCGGGTAGATGCTTAAGGATGGAGGGCAAACAATGGGGTTGAAGGGCAAATGCGCCATGTTTAAACCAACAGCTTCCTTGTCTCAGCCGGAGTGATCATTTAAGACGTCCTGCAGGCGGACCTTCTCTCGCCTTAGGTGAGCCTTCAGGTGCCATAACTGGGCATGGATAATAGCGCTGGCCAGCAGCTGGCAGGGCCCAGCGCCGTCGTTCCTTTGAAACGCCATTAATAACCTTGAATTTCACCCGCATCCGGGTAAAATGAGGTTTTAATTAAAGTTAGAAGGATTTGAAATTAGATTATGAAGGCCGAGTTTAAGACCTAGTCATAAATGACTAAAGACATTATGATTTGAAGGGCTTGCTTTTATGATCAAGACCAGAATAATAAAGTCTATTGCATTGTAAAGAGGAAAAATACTACTATGAATAAAGTTTTCTTGATTCAAAGAGATCAAGGATGACTATTGATTGATTGATGATGTAAAGAATCTAGTGTTCAAAAAGTTGAAGATCTTTGCTCAGATTATGGGGTTTTGGTTTTGGAATACCTAGGGTTTATAAACCCTAGCAAGACGTGACATCATGAGAATGAAAATGATAAAGTTGCGTGATGGATGCAATGAAGCTAATGAAATTCCAGAATGATGAAATTGAATGCAAGGATGAGTGGGTTTGTAAACACTAAAGATTTATTAGGGTTTGGAGTCAAAACTCTACCTAACAAGATTGCAAAAACCTATAAAAACAAAAAGGGTTGAGCAAGCTCTGGGCTTTTGAATTGATTGCTTCTGCTTGAAACTATAACTCTTAGAATTTTTTGACATCTTGATGATGAGGTTGGTTTGTAGGTTGGATTCAAGATCAAGAGGGAGTTGTCATGATCTCAAAAAATAAGTATATTGTATTTCCCTTATTGTTTTAATCATTACTACACATTGGATTGTTTATGGTTTGTAAACCTTAGGTAGGGTTTGGAGAAGAAAATTTAAAGCTTATGGAACAAATTCTAGAGCTGATTATGACTGCTTGAAAGAAGAAACCCTAACTCCTTAATGGTGTTAATGATGATATAGTCGCCTTGATGATGGTATGCACTCCTTAATGGCGTGGACTCCTTGATGATGGTATGCACTCCTTGATGATGTGGACTCCTTGATGACGATGATGTGGACGAGATTAACTCCTTGATGAATTGAATGAGGTTGATTGGACCCAAGAAGACTAAAATCAAGAAGTTGACATCTCATGAGATAAAGTACTTTGTTGTTTGTTGTTTCATTATGAGTCCCGTGCCCTTGTATATCTTGCTTGGCTGCATTTGTTCTTCCATGGCCTCCTAGTAAGGATTGCAGGTACATAATGAAGATTGCCAAGGTGTGTCAATTGTTGTTAATAAATGGAAGAACAAGTGACAAAAAGACTCATGATTGGATGGACTTTGGACTCAAAGGGAGCAGCCAAGATCAACTTGATTGAAGCACATTTCTAATGAAGATGGCGAGAAGTTTTGAAGAGCAATGCTAATCTAAATATGTTAAAGACAAGCCTGTGATTTTTCTGCTATGTATTGGTGATATGTTTCTGACAAGGATTGAGCTCCTCTATGTCTAGTGTAAGAGAGAGCTGATTGAAGAATTACAAGATTGAAAGTATGACACGAGCCCGGTGAAATCCCTGTTGAGGTTGTGGTATAATGGACTGAGAGTCCATGGACACTTGCTTAGGGAAAATTAGAAGATGCTGAGAAACTTTGCGCTTGATTTGATTGGCTTATTCAACAGCCGATAAATGAAATTGCTAACTCTATCTAGACTGGATAATTCTGGGAGCTGTGTTGGTCTAAATGACATGGGTGGTCTTGCTGCATATAGCATGATTGGAGCTGGAAATGTAGCTGATTTGTGAAGTTGGTTGCTGATCTATTTGATCTTCTGTTGGATTCAACTATGGCACACTTTTTTGTTGATGAGTAGGTTGATATTTGCTTCTGTGAGAAGCCACTTGTTATCTGTTGGATTCAAACATGGTTGATGATGTTTGCCTTTGTGAGAAGCCCCAACTGAAGTTGAATGAATTGCTGGATGTTGTTGTTCGCTGGAATGTTTGATAAAGTGCTAAAATCCACCATGGCTACTTTTTTGCTGTTGAGTTGGTCGCTGATGTTTATTTGAGAAGATTGGAATGGTTGAGAATACCTGTGGAGAGGGAACATTGATTGGTAGCATTGTGAATCTTCCTTAGGTTGTGTGCTGGGAGACCTATGGATTGGTTGGGAAGATTGTCACTCCCTTAGGTTGTAAGCCGAGACCAGTGACTCTGGTCGGGGAACTTGGTTTTGTGGCCTGAAGTGATCCCTTGGGTTTTTACTCGGAGACTAGTTTGGTTGGGGACAATGATTTTGTGATCTCTATCTTAGGTGTTGATTGGGAGACCTATGGTTTGGTCGGGAAGGATGAGTTTCCTCCCTTAGGCTATGGGTCGGGAAACCTTGTTTATGGTCAGGGAGATGTACCTTGTGTATATGATTAATCTCAAGTTTCCTCCCTTAGGTCATGGATCGGGAGACCTATGGATTGGTCGGGGAGATTTACTTTATGCATATGTTTGGTTTGGCCTCATTGATTGATCCCACTGGTCAGTAGGGACTGACCTGGATGCCATGGGGTTGTGGCTTGTGGGATGTGTTGGATGCCATGTATCTTTCCTTATGATGAATCATGATACTGATGATCTCTCCCTTAGGTTGTGGGATGGGAGACCCGTGGATTGGTCGGAAAGATTGACCTTGAGAGAGAAAATGAAAAGTACCTTCTTGGCTAAGAGGGAGTGTTGGAAATATGGTAGCCATGGTCGGTATTTTCATCTTGAAAAGAAATTGGAAAATTTGAATTTTAAAATTTTGCCTCCAAATATTTTAAGTCGGCCTCATGTTATTTGAAGTTGTTTGGGCCTACGGGGAACCCATTTGACCCCCTTTTGATCACTATATATGTTGAAATTTAATGACTAAAAAAAAGTTTCCAACAATCCCAACCCGATTTTAATTTCACCTTATCACTCCCATTCAGTTAAATGCCCTTTCCCATAAGCATACATTCAACATATAGAATTCTAGAAATGTAATTTTCAGATTAAAACACATGGGACTGCCAACACAAAATGGAAATAAATATGGACATGGGCAGATTTTTGGTCAACTTAGACCCAGGCAAAACCCCTTCAATCTTCTCCAGGGGAAACTTGTTAGAGAGCTCTTCAAATTTATTTATCTTTCAAGTTTAGGAAAAATACATTTGCAGACAAAACAAAACAATGAAATACAACGTATCTCTTCAGCCCAAAACTCCTTGAAAACTGTGCCCAATTTGCCTCGATTTTTGTGCCCACTTGAAGCTGAAAATATGTATTGTAGAGATACTATTGTACAAATTTCCGTACCATTGTACTGACTATGTGGATTTTTTTCAAAAACTTCTCTCGAACGGTGTGCAACTCACAAAGGTCAATGTTGTTCGTATTGTACCTTTTGCTGTCTTCTAAATCTTAATTTCCATGCCCAACTTTGCTCAGAAATCACTCCTTTAGCTTGCTACAACAAATTTCTCCTTCAAAACTTTTCTCTAGCTCTTAGCCTCCTTTCTCCAATCTGTTCATGAAGAATGAATGCAATCTCTCTTTTCTTTTCCCCCTTTTGTTTCCCTAAATGACTTTTGGGCAACCCTAAGATCTAATGGCTCAGATTCATTTAGATCAAGGGATGAGAATAAATGTGCATTTAATTCTCACTTTCTATTATTTAACTCACCCATTAAGTAAAGTACCCACATTGTACTTTGTCTAAAGTCACTTTTCACTTTATAATTTAACATTGACTTTACCACTTATTAAGTCACTTTCACTTTATAAAGTCACACTTTGGAAAAAAATTATTTTGGACACTTTTCCTTAGGTAGAGACTAACCCATGGGAAACCACTTGTCCAAGGTACATTAAAAATCAACACTCCCTCTTACCGAGGAAAGTGTTTCTCACCACACCCATTTTGTCCCTGAAGTGCACATGCTTGCCTCTTGGCAAGGACTTGGTGAGAACATAGACCACTTGCTCATCTGTTGATATATACTCCAGCTTCATTGCCCCCTTCTTAACATAGTCCTTGATGAAATGATATTTGATGTCAATGTGTTTTGACCTGTCATGAAACACTGGATTCTCCGTGAGTTTAATGCAACTCTGATTATTAGAGTGAATAATCGTTGGTCTCAACCCTTGATCAAATAGGCCATACAACAACTTGCGAAGCCAAATAGCTTCCCAACTAGCCTGGCTAGCAGACATATACTCAGCCTCAGAAGAACTCAAAGCAACTGACTTTTGCTTTCGAATGAACCACAACACAACTGTCGAACTCAATCCGAAGCAACACCTTGAAGTGCTTTTCTTGTCAAAAGCACAACCTACCCAATCTGAAGCTACCACCCTTAGTTCATTGTTATCAATAGGATCAAGTCAAGTCATTCAACTTTTACCATATGATAATCATATTGTTATGCTTCTATCATCAAGTTAGGGTATTTAACCCTAACTTGAATACCAACCCTTTTTACTTTCATCATGCTCATCACAAGCATTATCAATAGTGTCATGTATAAGAATCAATGAGCTAACCTTCTATGTGAAATCCATCATGTCTTATAATGAAAGATGCATGCCAAGTATCAAGTTACCATTTATTAGAATCAAGGTGCTAGCCGTCTTCACAGGATTGAGATATCCAAAACAATAGATGCTAGCCAACCATTAAGTATACCAATATATCAAAGATCAACATTAAGTAACCTCATAGAATTTAAGAAGTTCATCATGATCAAAATGTTCAATACCAGGTGCACCATTTCATCATAAGAAACATGAATTCAAATCACTTTCATATGTCTGCAAGAACCATTTGTGAATGAAATATTCATCATACCTTAGGGCTTACCTTGCCATTCAATATTATAGCTGAAACATTATATAATATATCATGCGTACCTTGTAGTATTCAAATACCTGTGTACCTTCATATTTTATATAGTCAGCTTGTAGCACATTGTCACCTTTTCATCAGGTACCTCTTTACCTTTTTCCAACACTAGTCATTCTCTTCCTGCACTAATGATGATCCTCAAGAAGGATCCACTTATCACAACTCATCAAGAGGTTAGAAGCATCCAAATACTCAAATATATATACAGGAAACATGAGCAATAGTCAGAACAACAATTAGATCCATAAGTGTAAACAAAATTAAAGACAGAAAGAAGCATCATAAGTAAAAAAATAATTTAGCTTCAATGAGAGGTGATCATCTCCCTCTTGAACCAGCCTTCAAAAGCCATCATTGTCCATTGAACTTATAACAATGTTGCCTTCACTATTTCAACCAACTCTATCAACAACCAGGCCTAATAGAGACTATCCCATCTAGGGCTACATCAAACCTGTCACAAGGGCTTGAGTATCTTCACATTGACCATGCTAGGGTTTCTCTCAAATCCTAACCTCATAATATCCGTCAAACCCTAATACACAAATTTCCTAAGGTTATCTTCAAACCCTAGAATTCGTTTAGATCTCCTTCGTCCTCTTCTTACTTCCATCAAGAGTTTCATCATAGGGGTGATTTCCATGACTTTTCTTCAGCCCAACTCTCATACCATGTTAATTTTTCATAAAGCTATATTGTTCTTTTCTTTGATAATTGCCTTTCTTCATTAATACATTAAGTTCACCCCATAGCATCATTCATATGCACATCATTATTAAGCAACATATGCAACTATGTAGAAAGAACAATATCATCATAAATAATGCAGTGAAACATAAAGGAACAATAGGAGAAAAGCATGCACACATAGAGACACCAGAATTGGTCAGAGACCAGGGCAAAACCCACTATGGGGAAAACCCTTGCAAAATCTTCTTCTTATAGATTGTCATCAAATGATTCAACAAAAGAGAGTACAATGATCCATATCTTCATCTATAGAGCTAACCGACAAAAAAACAACTACAACATCCATGAAACTAACCCAACAAAGCTCATACTCAAAACACTGATTTTGAATTCCCTACTGAATTGTCACTGACCACAGTGAACTGTCGAACCCTACAGTGACTAAGCGGAATCTTCGGACAACAGAGATTTCATCTTTTAGTTCCCAGTCGCATGGAGGAGGAGTCATCTGAGCGACCTTAGCAACCTAGTCGTACCCTTAAGCCAGACAAGCGAGTGGTTGGGGTATCTGTGGCGAGCAAGCGACTATGTCGTCGAATCTGATCTGTGGCGAGCGAGCGACTATGTTTGTGAAAAATCCTAACTCGGTTGCATTCATAGTGAGATGTCCGTGCGAGTGGAAGGCTCCAGTCACACGCATGAGCCTTTGTCGGAGCCATTGTGGTCGAGATCCTTCTGTTTTGTGCCTGCGACTGTGGTCCAAAACCTTAGATCTGAAATGCGAGCTTCGGAGCCTACAATTTCTCCTCAGAGCAAACCTATTCCTTCGCGGATGAGCCTCAAACTTGTGCGAGCCAAAAACAAGATAGAAGAGTGTATCATCATTGTGTCCAAATGAAGTAGAGGGCACTTGTATTTATAGCCTTTCAAGGTGGTCCACTTTTCTTTAGGGCCGACCTTATCAAATGTGCACATGTGGGCTTTTCTTCATAAGTACACTTCCCTTTATCTGATTTGAGTGATCTTTAGGTCGATTTTGGTCCTCTCGAAAAGAGGAATTCAATGCAATCATTATCTCTATCAGGTGAGTTGTCCAAAGTGGAATTTGACCGTAGTTGCATATTTTTAACACGGGTTCCTTACTAAAAGAGGCCCTAATTTTCTAGAGTAATAGAAAGTGAAGGAAAATTTGTTGGGCATATTTTTGTGTTGTCTTATGTGACCGATTTTCCATTTATTTTCTATTGTAAGTTTATTTTAAAGTTAAAATACGAGTGCATTTATTTTTAGTAGTTTTTTAGAAAAACATTTTACTATTTGATATATCTTTTGGGTATAAAATAAGCAACTAGGAAAATCAAATTAGATTTCGTATAAAAAATTAACATGGTATCAGAGTACAAAAACTTTTAGGAGCAAAAATATTGATTTGTCATAAGGGTTTACAATAGTAAAGGAATTATTTTTGGTAGTTATTTTCTAGGGTTTTGAGTAATTGATTTGGAAGTTGGGAGGATGGTTGCAACTAGGCTAAGGTTTGAAGACAAATTAGGGGGTGCATCCAACTTCAGTCATTGCAGGAGAGAATTGCATTAGTGTTGATGGAGAATGGGATCTGGGAGTTTGTGAGTAGCACACCCACCCCTCCAATTGATGCTCCACAATTGGACATCCATAATCAAAAGGATGTGAAGGGTAGGAGAATCATCCTAGATGGGTTGAAGGATCATGTGATCCCTCATCTTTCCATGAAGAAATCTACCAAGGAAATGTGGGAGGTTTTGACTAAGTTATGTTAAGAGTGAATGCAAACAGGAAAATGGTGTTGAAGGAGAAGCGAAGGAACATGAATATCTCCAAGTTGGACACAATTGCTACATATCTCAAACCTCAATGGGAAACCTTTGTTAAAAGGGATGATAGGTTATAGCGCATGAGCACCTACCTGAGTGGGAGAGGTTATGGGATGCCTTCATATAGGAAGAGATTCAAGAGGAGTCTCTTTATAGGAATCACTCTAAGTGTGATGATGAGAAACTTTCCCTTGCCAATCAAGCAAGGAAGGGCAAGAGGAAGGGCAAAAAGAACCCAAGAGGAAAGAGTACCTTAGGAGTTGGAGAAAAGAAGGACATGGGCAAAGTGAAATGCTTTGCATGTCACAAGTTTGGCCACTATACAGGCCAATGTCCGAATAAGGAGAAGGGAAAGGTAAAGTCATAGGTTGGTGCATCAACATACTCACAAGTGAACGAGTTTGCTAATAGGTTCGAGAAAGAGTTCCCATTGGTGACATCTTTTTCCAGCACCATTGGCAAGGTGCATGGTTTGTGGACAATGGAGCATCTCATCATATGATGGGATTGTGGGAGTTATTTGCCAACTTGATAGAGGATGACCTAGATCTTATTGTGGAGCTTAGAAACAATGCCAAGTGTGTAGTGGAGAGAGTTGGAACTATATAGTTTCAACTATGTGCTTGGACTTGTCATAAAATACAAGATTTTTTGCCAATCGGATCCTACTTTTGTTGTCGCAATATGTCATTATAGTGTTCAGGACCTGCTCAAACAACTCTCCAAAGGGATTCCTCAACCAAACTACTTCGAAGCTAACCATGCTAGTGACAATATACTCAACCTCGTTAGTACTCAAGGCTACAAACTTTTGTTTCTTGCTCATCCAAGATATCATGGCAGATCCAAGGCTAAAACAACAACCTAAAGTGCTCTTCCCGTCAAAAACATTTCCTGCCCAGTCATCATCGGTATATCCATGAAGTCGAACATCTCTAGCAGAATATCTCAGACCAAGGGTGATCGTCCCATGAAAATATCTCAAAATGTGTTTGGCAACGACCCAATGTGCATGGAGAGGCTTGGTCATGAATTGACTCAAGGTGTTCACTGCATAACATATGTCTGGACGGGTGTTCACTAAAAACATCAGAGCCCCAATCAACTATCTATACTCGGATGGATTCGCCAAATCACGTCCTGCAGCTTCTCCACATAGCTTTTTGAAATTCATTTCCATTGGTGTGGGCAGAGACTTGCATTTTGTCATTCTAAATCTTTCCAACAACTTCATGACATATTTTACCTGTGAAAGAAAAATCTCATCGGGCCTTTGCCACACCTCAAGGCCTAGGAAGTAGTGCATGAGTCCTTCATCTCGAATTCAGAGGCCAACTCCCTCTTGCACTTGATTATTAGGGGCTCAAAACCTGTCAAAAATAGACCATCAACATATAAAACCAAAATCAAGGGCATACCTTGGACCACCTTGAAGTAGAGGTTAGGATTGACGCTACTTCTTGTGGATCCAATCTTCACCAAGTAATTATCTATGTAGGTGTACCATGCACTGGGGGCTTGCCTCAAGCCATACAATGCCTTCTTCAACCTGCAAACATGAGTCTTTTGGTCCTCCACTTCAAATCCCTGTGGTTGCTCAATGTAAACTTCTTCCTGTAAAATGCCATGGAGGAATGTCGCCTTCACATCCATCTAATGAAGGGTCCATCTTTGACTTGTGGCAAGGGAAACTATCGAACAAATGATGGTATATCAGGTCTCAGGAGCAAATATATCATCATTGTCTTCTCCCTCTTTTTGGGAGAATCCTCTTGGCACAGACCTTGCCTTATATTTCTCAATGCTTTCATCGGTTCCATGCTTGATCTTGAATAGCCATTTTGAAGTCACCATAGGCCTCACCATAGGCTTTCCCTTCGGTCTCGGAAAGACATCCCATACATCATTCTTCATAATTGATTTGTATTCTTCAACGATAACATCTTTCCAAACTTGTTCTTTCATGGCTTCTTCAACGGTGTGAGGCTCAACTTGAATCATATTACACATTGCTACAACATATCCCTCATACCTGCATAACTTCTTACTTTCTCTAAAGTCCCTCTCGCTGGAATGTGTCTCCCAACATGCTCCAAAGTGTCACGAAGCCAAAGTGGCCTCTTCCTAGCAAAGGGATCACATGGAGGAGAATCCAAGGGGTCCATGGGATCATCAACAATGTCTCTCCTGGATTTTGGCACGGAAGGAACTTCTAGAATATCCATTTCATCACTTTTCTTCTCAAGAGGAGGAGGCGGAGGAAGGTTGCTTGCTTTTCCAAAGGCGACATATTCATCAAATGTTACATCCCTACTAATTTCAACCTTCCTTTGACTAGGAATCTATATTCTAAATGCTTTGGAATCTTCACAATACCCAACAAATGTACATTTTCTTCTAGTGGCTTCTAGCATGTTTCTTTTTTCTTTCGGCACATGGAAATATACGAGGCAACGAAATATTCGGAGATAACCAATGTCAGGCTTGTAAATACTTCTTCTGGATTTTTATTGTCCAATGCTTGATGAGGTACCCTGTTTTGAACATATACCGATAGCTGTTGTAGTTGTTAATTTACTCCAAAGGAATTTCGACAACTTTTGATCATGGAGCATGGCTCGAGCGACTTCTACAATAGACCTATTTTTTCTCTCAGCCACTCCATTTTGTTCGGGATTACATGGCATAGTCGTCTCCTTCTTGATGCCTTCCTTGCAAAAATCTATGAAATCATTTGAAATGTATTGTCCACCGTTGTCGGACCTGAAGATCTTAATTTTCTTCCTTGTATGATTTTCGACCAAAAGCGTCCTTGAACATTTCAAAGGCCACATCCTTGTGCTTCAAGTAATATATCCATGTTTTCCTTGAGAAATCATCGATGAAGGTTATGTAGTAGAGATGGCCACCAAGTGAATGTATGGACATTAGACCACGTATGTTAGAATGAATGAGTTGGAGGATGTCATTAGTCTTATTCTTGCTAGAGGGGAATGGTCCCCTTGTCTTCTTTCGACTAGCACAACTAAGACATACTCCATCATGTTGAGCTTGAACATCAGGGATCTCAGAGACCAATTTCTTTAATTTCGAAAGAGCTTCATAATGGAGATGAGCCAATCTTCGGTGCCACAACTCACTTTGATGATTAATATCATGGACCATTGCTAGAAGAGGTCTTCTAGTGACTCTATATAGTCCTTCAAATCTAGATCCCAATATGAAAGCATCTGTCATAGAGGATCCCACAGGACAAGTAAGTACTTTTCCCTTGATGAAGGCGATCCTCGTCCCTTTATCCTCCTACGTAGATATAGATACCAAATTCTTCTTCAACCCCAACACATTCATCACATCATGAAGTAAAACAGATTCCCCAGAGTCCAAGTTAATAGACCCAAATCCCTTAACAGGATGAGTGGAGTTGTCTCCAAGAATAATCTTTAAACTTGACTCCCTCTCTACCAAATTAAAGAGAACCTCCTTATACCCAGAGAAATTATGAGAGGCCCTGTTGTTGCTCAAATTGTATAAGCATGGTGCGACAATGACTTAGGGCAGGGGATGTCACTTTGATCCCCACCCTCTCCGTTCTAGCTGTCTCCCAACAACAATCTATGGGGGGTAGTCCTTATGAAATGTGAGAATGCAAGACTTGTTGGCAACCAACAAGTCCGTGAGACACGATTGAATGGCCTAGCCACTTGGTTGATTTAGCAAGTTTAAGGACTAGATTAGATTCTTTTATGAGGCCAGTGCCTTATGGAGTCAACTACTTGCTTTGAATCGATTAAATACCAAATGATTGGATGAATAATCACTGCTTACGAGATGCTTAACTATCTTAGATGAAATGCAATCCCTACAATCTAAGTGAGATGCAAAAATATTGGTTTATTTTAAATATATGTCTAGCTAAATATATCCCTTAATCCCCAGTTGTTTTGAGGCGAGTCTCTAAAGGAGGTTGTAGAGAGAAGTCAAGGTGAAGAAAGCAAAGACTTGGTTAACGATACCTCCCTTTGAAATCTTACCACCTGGTGCCTCTAACACTGCAAAGACTGTGGCTTTGACGATTGCAAGCATTAGAGGAATTTTGGGGTCTAAAATGGGCCTCCTAAAAAAAATGTACAACCAAAATAAAATTTATAAGATCCAATAGGATACAAGATGATAATGTCAACCATGGGGGATGATTCACCATTTTTGGAGTAAAAAAGTAAAAAGATTAAAAAATAATAAAATAATAAAACTAATTTAATTCCTCATCGAAAGAATATCCATGTTTGTATACTTTCGATGGACCCTACTATACAAAAAATGAGAAATACATGAAAAAACGTGATTGCAATAACGTTTTACATATATTTCTCATTTTTCGTGTAGCAGGGTCCATCGAAAGTATGCAACATGGATACTCCTCGGATGAGGAATCAAATTCTACATCCAACGAGTGTTCCCACTCGAAATTTGAGTAAACCCATAGGGAGATAAGTTGAAAATATGAGTTGAAAAGGTAGTTTTTTCTTTTTTCCCTCTAAAATTTGATGATGTAATGTAATCTTATTTTATTATTTCCACTATTATTTTATAATTTCCTTAGGAGGCCTCTTTTATTACCTTCATGGTCACCATATTAACCACTAGAGAGGGTCTATCCTTCACAAGCTACAAGATGAAGGGTGATCCTATCTTTCTATCAACCAGGCTTATGCTTGGAGGTAAGTTAATTAATGCAAGTCTAGGCCTAGGATGCAAATACAAATTGATTGAGTGATCTTGAGTTAAGATTGCTTATGATCTTTGGCAAGGCAATTCGCAGCAGAGCAAGGAAGAAAGAAAACCGATCTTCAACTGAAGCTAGCTCAGTGGAACCAAGAAAAAGAATGCGTCCAAGATACTGAAGAAGACCAAAGGAAGGAAAATGATCTGTATAAGGAACTGTATAAACAGAATCGAATGGAAGAGGAAGAGCAAAGGTAGAAGTCTAGATGCCTATGGCTCAATTCAGGAGACAAAAATACCTCCTTTTTTCATAATAGCCTCAAGCTTAAGCGAGCAGGGAATAACATCGAAAGGATAAAGGTGGAGGAAAGGGTCCTAACTGAACAAGAGGAGATTAAGGACGCAGCGTCCAAGCATTTTCAAACCCTCCTAACTGCTGATCCGAACTATCTAGAAAACCCGGATTTCCTCAACATAATGGAGAACAAGATTTCAGAAGCCCAAAATGCAGATTTGGACAAGGAGGTCACGACGGAGGAAATAGAATGGTCAATTCTCAGCATGCCATCAGACAAGGCGCCTGGCCCCGATGGCTTCACAGTGGCCTTTTACAAAACCCACTGGGAAATCATCAAGAAGGATTATATTAGAATGGCAAAAAATTTCTTCACTAAATGCAAAATGGGCAGCAGCATTAAATCCTCCCACCTGGCTCTCATCCCTAAAGACCCTAACCCTCAAACTTTTGATAGATTCCGCCCTATATCCTTGTGCAATGTATCCTACAAAATCATCACCAAGATTTTGGCAAACAGGCTCAAAAAAATTCTCCCTTCCATCATCTCGGAGAATCAAGGAGGCTTCGTCCCTAGAAGACATATAACGGACAACGTTATTCTCATTCAGGAGGCTATTCACAGCAGTATATCTAGAAATGAAAGGGGCATGATCATCAAACTCGACATGGCGAACGCCTTTGACCGGGTTAACCACTCTTTCCTGCAGGCCGTTTTAAAGAAGTTTGGTATCTCCGAGCACTTCACCAGCAGGGTCATGGAATGCATCTCTTCCAATTGGATAGCCCCCCTCATCAATGGTAGGCCCTGCTCCGCCTTCAAAAGTTCAAGAGGATTGAGGCAAGGATGCCCGCTCTCTCCTTTTCTCTACATTATCATGGCAGAAACTTTAAGCTTGCATCTGGAGAATAAGCGAAAGTTAAAGGAAATAGCAGGGATAGACATAGTCCGTGGAGCCAAAGGGATTAACCACTCCCTTTTCGCGGATGATACCCTTTTAATAGGGGGCGCTTCAAGTCTGATGGCCAGAAAATTCAAGGAAACTTTGGACCTCTTCCTCCAAGCTTCTGGAGGTAAACTTAGCAACAACAAGTGCATGATATACACTTGGAATGTCCCTAGACACATAACCCAGAGAATCTCTTTAATCATGGAGATCCCTGCCCAAGGGAACTGGTCTCACTTCAAGTATTTGGGGCTGCCTTTAGCCAAGGACTCTATCAAGTCTGAGATATGGGTAAAGCTAATTGAAAAACTGAGAGGGAAGCTCCAGAGCTGGGGAATGTATTGGCTTAACTAAGCAGGCAGAACAATCCTTATCAAGGCTGTCCTCTCAGCCCTTCCAATCTATCAATTCGCCACTACTCTTGCTCCAGCAAGCATCCATAAGCACATGGAACTGATAATTCGAAGCTTCTTGTGGCAAGGAGGAAAGCAAGACACCAAAAAATTCAGCTTGGTTAAATGGAGCAAGGTCACTCTTCCCCTAGAAAAAGGAGGGCTTGGAATTAGAGTCCCAAGGCTTGCAAACATAGCTATGGGTTTCAAACTGATCTGGAGGATTCTTAGTGAGAAAGGAGCATGGTGGACAGAGATCATCAAGAAAAAATACCTGAATGGGGCCAACAGCAATATCCTCTTTGAAACTATTATCGACAGACAATGCACTCCTGTATGGAAGCTTATCAAAAAATCTCTCCCCCAATTCAAATCCCATATCTCAAGAGCCCCAGGCAATGGTAGAGGAATCAGCGTTTGGGATGACAGAATTATGGGCTCGGAGGCTAGAGGTTCTCTCCCTAATTCCAGGCCCCTGCAACAATGGATGATGGAGGCAAACCTCAAAACTCTCTATGACATCTCCCGGTGGGACCAGAACTGTTGGATTGGATGGAAATCTCTCGCCCTCCCCAATGAACTCATGAACATCTAGGCTGACCTCAAATCTTCTCTCGTTGGCTCAGCCCCCACTAATAGATTGTCAGATGACAAGTTTGTCTGGGATCCCAGCGGAGGTTGTTACACGGTAAAAGAGGGATACAGAGCCCTTCAGAATGCCTCTCCAATAAATAACTGGTCTCTACACAAAGTAGCTTGGAGAACTGAAAGCCTGGCTAAGGTCAAACTGTTCAATTGGACCGTCCTTCATGGCAAAATCCTTACTGCGGAAAACCTCAGAAAGAAGGGCATCCAAGGTCCCTCAATCTGCTGTATGTGCAGGGAGGCGGAGGAAAGTTGCAGTCATCTCTTTATAGAGTGCCCCTTTGCAAGAACTTGCTGGAATCTCATCGCCAGCCCTCTAAACACTGGCGAACTCCCCAACCAAATCACTATCCTTCAAAAGAGCTGGGGGAAATGTCTTCCTCAAACCAACAAAAGAAAGAACCTAGCCTCAAGAATGTGGAATAGTATTCCCCCAAATCTTTGCTGGCAGATTTGGATTGCCAGAAATAAGTGCATTTTTAACAACAGGAAGCCTTGTATTTCTAGAACCATAGCCAAAACGCTAGCGCTCATTTTTGAGACCGTTGAAACCAATGGTATCATCCAGACGGACTCGGAACAGACCGATGCAAGGGTAAAAGAATGGATGAACAAATTCAATTATGAAGCAAGAACTAAAAAAAAGTCAAATATAGGAAAAGGAAATCAGGATTGGAAGCTAAGAGGAACCAAGGAAGAAGTCAAAAACTGGATTCAAAAACAAAGAAGACCAACCCTTCATTTTGATGGAGCATCAAAAAATAACCCGGGCCAAGCAGGGGCTGGTGGAATCATCAAAGACTCTCAAGGGAAAATCATAGTCAAATATGAATGGGGTCTTGGACCTATGACCAACAACAAAGCTGAGGCCTACAACCTCCTTTTGGGAACCTCCATCGCCCGAAAATTAGGCCTCCAAAACCTTCTCATCTTGGGGGACTCTGCAATTATCATAGCGTCCATGTCCTCCGGGAAAGAATTCATGCAAACGGCCCTAAACATAATCAAAGGCAGGATAATGGAGAACATCAGGAGCATCAGCGAAGTCACCTTTAAGCATGTTCTCAGAGGAAACAACACAGAGGCGGATGAACAAGCTAACAACGCCACAGGCAGGCAGACAGGCCAGGTCAAGGAAAATGATCAAGTTTATGAAAAAGCCATTCCATAGGCAGGCTCCTCCTCCCAGGCACATAAGTCACCTCAGGCATCTCCTTCAGCGGATTCGGTCCTTCTCCAAATCTCCCTACTCTCCTCCTTATCGCCTCGAGATCCCAAACTGGCAGCTAATGATCACATTCCACCCTCAGGACCTGGAAACGATCACCATGTTCTGTCTCAGCATGAACCATCCTCAGAACAGCGCAGCCAGAATCAGAACGCACGATCGAGCCCATCACCTCCGCAAGCTCATAGACAGCAGCGCCATCATTCAGGAGGATCTCTCCCCTCCCAAGATCAGATTTTGTCAGAGATGGTTCAAGCATCGGGATAGTTCCACTGCCGCTATTTATTGCAGCTCGGTTGTTAGTCTCCCCACAGTTCAGAACAACGCAAGGCTCCTCCTTAGCGACTCCTCCAAGCGAAGACTTCTCTGGGAAGCGGCCTCTCAAGTTTCAGTTCTCCACTCCCCGCCTCTGGTAAAATCTAGTGTCAGTTTCGTGGTTTTATTTTCTTCTGATCTCTTGTGTGTTTTTCGCTGCAAAGTCCCCGGCTCCTCTTCGCAAGTTTTTCTCCTCACCCTCCAGCGCTCCTCTTTCCCTTCACACCAGTTTCTTCCCCCTGTTTGAGCGTCCCTCTTCCCGTCCCTCCCTTTCTCCCCGATCACCACCATTCTCCTCTCTGCTCAGCCACCTGCAGTCCTTCTCTCATCATGGCCGAACAACCTGATCAGCAAAATCCCTAGGAACCTGCTATCAATATCGACAGGCTCTACAGCAAAGACTGTACTATGTGCAAAACCCATACTTTTATGATCAACAGACTCGTGAAGCAGCTCAGTGAACTGAAGGATGATTATGAAGCAGATACCAGATCAAAGCGGAAGAAACTCGAGAAGCAGAAGGCCGAAATCGATAATCTGAAGGGAAGGTGCAGCCATCTGGAGGAAGCCATAGAGCAGATCAGAGCCTTGACTCAGAGCTACCAAGCTGAGGCCTCCACAAAAGCGAGTGGCGCTAGGAGAGACCCCCTCCCTGATGACTCGGTCACTCAGAAACTCCCCTAATTACTTATGATCTGTAAATTCTGTCGGTTATGTGGTGTGTTCGTCAGGCAATATAGCCGTTTTCTTTTTAATTTAAGTCACAGAGGCAGAAAAGAGGAGAATGGGTCTGCGTACCCGGTTTTGATCCTCTTTGCCCAAACCCCCGATATCTATGTACTAGAACTATGGTTTTGAATTTTACAATACAAAAGTAACCGACTCTGTTAAAAAAAAAGATTGCTTATGATCTTTAAGTGCTTGGTTATAATTAATCTTTAGTTAAACAAGGAGTACTTAATCGATGAAAGGGACAATCTTTTTTTTTTTTTAACAGAGTCGTTACTTTGGTATTATAAAATAAAAAAATAGTTCTGTTACATAGATGTCCGGGGTTTGGGCAATGAGGATCAAAACCGGGTGCGCAGACCCATTATCCTCTTTTCTGCCTCTGTGACTGAAATTAAAAAGACAACGGCTATATTGCCTGACGAACACACCACAAACAAACAAAATTTACAAACCATAAGGAGTTTTTTGAGTGACCGAGACATCAGGGAGGGGTTCTCTCCTGGCGCCACTAGCTTTCGTGGAGGCCTCAGCTTGGTAGCTTTGGGTAAGGGCTCTGATCTGCTCGATGGCTTCCTCCAAATGGCTGCATCTACCCTTCGGATTTTCGATTTCCACCTTCTGCTTCTCGAGTTTCTTTCGCTTGGATCTGGAGTCTGATTCATAATCATCCTTCAGTTCACTGAGCTGATTCCTGAGTCTGTTGATCATAAAAGTATGAGTTTTGCACATAGTGCAATCTTTGCTGAAGAGCTTGTCGATGTTGATGGTAGGCTCCTGGGGGTTTTGCTGATCAGGTTGTTCTGCCATGATGAAAGAGAGACTCAACGATGCTGAGCAGTGAGAAGAGTGGAGGGGATCGGGGAGAAAGGGAGGGGCGCTGAGAGGGATGATCAGACAGGAAGAGAGCTGATGAGAAGGGGGCGAGGGGCGCTGAAGGGCGATGGGAAGACTCTGTGAAGAGGAACCGGGGTCTCTGCAGAGAGAAACACACAAGAGATCAGAGACAAATAAAATCACAAAACAGACATTTGCTTTTACCAGAGACGGGTAGCAGAGAGATGGAGCTCGCAAGGCCGCGTCCAAGAGAAATCTGCGCTTGGAAGAATCGCTGAAGAGGAGCCTTGATTTGAACTGATCTGTGTAGAGACTAGCGATCGGGCTGCTATAAATAGAATCAAAGGAACTGTCCCGGTGCTTTGCCCAACTCTGTGTAAATCTGATCTTGGGAGGGGAGAGATCCTCCAGAATGATGGCGCTGCTGTCTGAGGGTCTGCGGAGGTGATGGGCTCGTTCGTGCATCCTGACTTTGGCTGCGCTGCACTGAGGTTGATTCATGCTGTGACAGAACGTCATGGTCCTTACCGAATCCTGAGGGTGGATTGTAATCATAAGCTGCCAGTTTGGTATCTCGAGGCGAAAAGGAGGAGAGTATGGGGTTGTGGAGGAGGAACGGATCCACAGATGGAGATGCCTGAGGTGACTTGCATGCCTGGGTGGAGGAGCCTGCTTATGGAATGGCTTTTTCATACACTTGATCATTTTCTTTAACCTGGCCTGTCTGCCTACCTGTGGCGTTGTTAGCTTGTTCATCCGCCTCTGAGTTGTTTCTTCTGAGAATATGCTTGAAGGTGACTTCGCTGATGCTCCTTATGTTCTCCATTATCCTACCTTTGATTCTGTTAAGGGCAGTTTGCTTGAATTCTTTCCCTGAGGACAAGGATGCAATGATAATTGTCGAATCCCCCAATATGAGAAGGTTTTGGAGGCCTAAATTCCGGGCGATGGAGGTTCCCAAGAGGAGGCTGTAGGCCTCAGTTTTGTTGTTGGTCATGGATCCAAGACCCCATTCATATTTTACTATGATTTTCCCTTGGAGTCTTTGATAATTCCACCAGCCCCGGCTTGGCCTGGGTTATTTTTTGAAGCCCCATCAAAGTGTAGGGTTGGCCTTCTTTGCTTTTGAATCCAGTTTTCGACTTCCTTCTTGGTTCCTCTCAGCTTCCAATCCTGATTTCCCTTTCCTGTGTTTGGCTTCTTTTGAATTCTTGCTTCAAAGTTGAATTTGTTCATCCATTCTTTTACCTTTGCATCTGTCTGCTCCGAATCAGTCTGGGTAATACCATTGGTTTCAATGGTCTCAGAAATGAGCGCCATTGTTTTGGCTATGGTTCTAGATATACAAGGCTTCCTGTTATTAAAAATGCACTTGTTTCTGGCGATCCAAATCTGCCAGCACAGGTTTGAGGGTATACTGTTCCACATTCTTGAGGCAAGGTTCTTTCTTTTATTGGTTTGAGGAAAATATTTCCCCCAGCTCTTTTGAAGGGTAGCAATTTGATTGGGAAGTTCGCCAGTGTTTAGAGGGCAGGCTATGAGATTCCAACAAGTTCTTGCAAAGGGGCATGCTATGAAGAGATGGCTACAACTTTCCTCCGACTCCCTGCACATACAACAGATTGAGGGGCCTTGGATGCCTTTCTTTCTGAGGTTTTCTGCAGTAAGGATTTTGCCATGAAGGAGGGTCCAGTTAAACAATTTGACCTTGGACAGGCTTTCGATTCTCCAAGCTACTTTGTGGAGGGACCAGTTATTTATTGGTGGAGCATTCTGGAGGGTTTTGTATCCCTCTTTCACCGTGTAGCAACCTCCACTTGGGTCCCAGATGAACTTATCTTCTGACATTCTATTAGTGGGAGCTGAGCCAATGAGAGAAGATTTGAGGTCAGCCCAGATGTTCATGAGGTCATTGGGGAGGGCGAGAGATTTCCAGCCTTTCCAAACATTCTGATCCCACTGAGAGATGTCATAGAGAGTTTTAAAGTTTGCCTGCATCATCCATTGTTGTAGGGGTCTGAACTTGGGAAGAGCTCCTCTTGCCTCCGAGCCCATAATTCTGTCATCCCATACACTGATTCCTCTCCCATTACCCGAGGCTCTTGAGATATGGGGTTTGAATTGGGGGAGGGATTTTTTGATAAGCTTCCAAACAGGGGTGCAATGTTTGTCAATAATAGTTTCAAAGAGGATGTTGCTATTGACCCCGTTCAGGTATTTTTTCTTGATGATCTCTATCCACCAAGATCCTTTTTCACTCAGAATCCTCTAGATTAGTTTGAAACCCATAGCTATGTTTGCAAGCCTTGGGACTCTGATTCCCAGCCCTCCTTTTTCTAGTGGTGTAATGACCTTGCTCCATTTAACCAAGCTGAATTTTTTAGTATCCTGCTTTCCTCCTTGCCATAAGAAGCTTCGAATTATCAGCTCCATGTGCTTATGGATGCTTGCCAGAGCAAGAGTGATGGCAAATTGATAGATTGGAAGGGCTGAAAGAACAGCCTTGATAAGAGTTGTTCTACCTGCTAAGTTGAGCCAATACATACCCCAGCTCTGAAGCTTCCCTCTCAGCTTTTCAATTAGCTTGACCCATATCTCAGATTTGATAGAGTCCTTGGCTAAAGGCAGCCCCAAGTACTTGAAATGGGACCAATTCCCTTGGGCAGGGATCTCCATGATTAGAGAGATTCTCTGGGTAATGTGTCTTGGGACATTCCAAGTGTAAATCATGCACTTGCTGTTGCTAAGTTTACCTCCAGAAGCTTGGAGGAAGAGGTCCAAAGTTTCCTTGAACCTTCTGGCCATCAGACTTGAAGCGCCCCCTATTAAGAGGGTGTCATCCGCGAAGAGAGAGTGGTTGATCCCTTTGGCTCCTCGGACTATGTCTATCCCTATTATTTCCTTTAACCTTCGCTTGTTCTCAAGATGCAAGCTTAATGTTTCAGCCATGATAATATATAGAAAAGGAGAGAGCGGGCATCCTTGCCTCAATCCTCTTGAACTCTTGAAGGCGGAGCAGGACCTACCATTGATGAGGGGAGCTGTCCAATTGGATGAGATGCATTCCATAACCCTGCTGGTGAAGTGCTCTGAGATACCAAACTTCTTCAAGACTGCCTGTAGGAAAGAGTGGTTAAACCGATCAAAGGCGTTCGCCATGTTGAGCTTGATGATCATGCCCCTTTCATTTCTAGATATACTGCTGTGAATAGCCTCCTGGATAAGTATAACATTGTCCGTTATATGTCTTCTAGGGACGAAGCCTCCTTGATTCTCCGAGATGATGGAAGGGAGAATGTTTTTGAGCCTGTTTGCCAAGATCTTGGTGATAATTTTGTAGGATACATTGCACAAGGATATAGGGCGGAATCTATCAAAAGATTGAGGGTTAGGATCTTTAGGGATGAGGACCAGGTGGGAGGATTTAATGCTGCTGCCCATTTTGCATTTAGTGAAGAAATTTTTAACCATTCTGATATAATCCTTCTTGATGATTTCCCAATGAGTTTTGTAAAAGGCCACTGTGAAGCCATCGGGGCCAGGCGCCTTGTCTGATGGCATGCTGAGAATTGACCATTCTATTTCCTCCGTCGTGATCTCCTTGTCCAATTCTGCACTTTGGGCTTCTGAAATCTTGTTTCCCATAATGTTGAGGAAATCCGGATTTTCTAAGTAATTAGGATCAGCAGTGAGGAGGGTTTGAAAATGCCTGGACGCTGCGTCCTTAATCTCCTCTTGATCAGTTAGGACCCTTTCCTCCACCTTTATCCTTTCAATGTTATTCCCTGCTCGCCTAAGCTTGAGGCTATTATGAAAAAAGGAGGTGTTTTTGTCTCCTGAGTTGAGCCATAGGCATCTAGACTTCTGCCTTTGCTCTTCCTCTTCCATTCGGTTCTGTTTATACAGTTCCTTATACAATTCGTTTTCCTTCCGTTGGTCTTCTTCAGTATCTTGGGCGCATTCTTTTTCTTGATTCCACTGAGCTAGCTTCATTTGTATATCAGTTTTCTTTCTGCCTTGTTCTGCTGCGAATTTCCTTGCCCAATGCTTGATGGCTGTTCTAAGGCGTTTGATCTTTGTCTCCCATATGAAGTGAGGGGAGCCCGTTATGTCCATGGCCCAGTGGTCTTTAATCAGCTCTCTGAAGTCCTCGCTGCTGTCCCACACTTTATTATATTTAAAGGGAATCGGCCCCGTGTATTTCCCTTTGTCCAAGCGCAGCGCTACTGGTTTGTGATCTGAAATGTAGCCTTGGATGATTGTACTTTGGATCCTTTGGAAGTTGGCCATTATTCTCTCTTGTGCCAAGATACGATCCAGCCTTTCTTTGATATTATTTTTCCCGGTCCTCTTATTTGACCATGTAAACCGTCCATTTTGGGGAGGGATGTCTACTAGACTGTGGGTTTGGATGATTTCTTCCAGAGCTTCTCTTGAAGGGTCTGCATAAAAGTTCCCCCTCAACTTCTCTTCTGCGTTCCTTATTAAGTTCAGATCTCCTCCCAGGAAGATGTTCCTTCCCTGAGCAGACAATAAATCTGAGGAGATTGACTCCCAGCAAGAGGCTTTCTCTCTAAAATGAGGAGGGGCGTAGACATTATAGATTGAGTATTCTTCTGTCAGGATTGTGTTTTGAATGTCTAATCTGATCCACCATCTATTCTGCTTGAAGTCTTTAAGTTTCCATCTATTTTTGTTCCAAATTGTCCCTATTCCACCTGAGGCTCCCGCTGCACTTATTGCTATTCCTTCGTAATTTCTACTTCTTTTCATGCTGTCTTTGAATTCTTGTTCAGTGATTTTGGTCTCTTGGAGTAGGAGGAAGTCCGGTTGTTCTGATTTCAAAAGATCTCGGACTGCATTAGCTTTTAGGGAGGAGCCCATCCCCCTACAATTCCAAGAGACCAGAATCATCATTTACCTTGTTTTGTCTTCTGCCGACAGGGATTCAAATGGATTGGAGGAGGAAGGGAAAGAAGGATCAGCTCCAGAGGGTTGGGAGGGGGATAGGGGGATCAGAAGTGGGTTTAGAGACTGCTCCTGGAGGGGGGTTTGTTTTTTTCCTCTTGACTGTTTCCCAAACTTCTTCTGGAGTCTCTGCATTGTTATTTATTTCTATTGATTTAGATTTACTGCATCTATTAGCAAAATGCCCGTATTCATGACATACCTTGCACTTGAATGGCAGTTGCTCGTAGTCCACTTGCTGAATATGCGTCCACTGGTCGACTTTGAGTTTGATAGCTTCTGGTAAACCTTTCCCCAGATCGACTTCTACGCAGATCCGTGCGCATGCGTGCATATTCTCCTTGGGCTCATATCTATCAATGTATTTCCCCACAGCGTTCCCGATGGCTTTTACAGATTCGTCTCCCCAGCAGCGTAGAGGCAGGTGGGGAAGGCGAACCCAGACCGGGACAGCGTTGGGGACATCCATCTCAGGATCAAAGTCGGGGGTCCATCTGTTAAGGTAAAGACCTCTGGAATCCATGAAACACGGCCCATTCCGAAAGATGAGATTGCGATCCTCCACTGATTCGAAAAGGAAGGTGAAGAAACCCCTTCCACAGAACCTTATTGCTATCTTTCCTTGGACCATCGAGTTCCAGTTCCTTTCCACCCAGCGCTGGACTGTGCGGGGAGAAGGCCATAGACCCGTGAACTGACCTACCAGGCCTCGTTCTGCTAGTGCAACAGCAACTCTCCTCGGAAGGGCTGGAGGGAGCGAGACTTCCGGGATTTCATCAAGTTTTTTGATAAATTTTGAAGCAGTAGGGCGGATTTTCTCCGAGGCGTTCTCAGGGATGAGCGAAGCAAAGGACTTTTCAAGGTCGTCATGATCCTGAAAGGGAGGGTCCATGGCAGGTTAGGGCAGCAACGCAGAGGGTGCTCCTGTGATAGGTCAGAGGGGGGCAGGAGGCCCTGAGGAAGGGAGGGGCAGGAGGCCCAGTCAGTCGGCAGAGGGGAGGCTGCCCAACAGCAGGGCTGCCAGGCGCGAGCACGCAGAGGGAGGTCAGGCGCAGCAGGGCGCGGGGTCGCCAGAGCGCGTGGTCGTCCGGAGCTGGTTTCGACCACCTTCCTTACCCCAAGTAATACTTTGTAATGTAAGTGAGTAAATCTTCGGTGCCATAATTCACATTGAAGAGAAGTATTACTTTCCAAAGCTCCCAAAGGACTTCCACCAACTTGATAGAGATCGTCAACCCTAAATCCAAGAGTAAATGCATCTTTAAGCTTTCTATGCCAAACACCTTTCCATCAAGGAATGCTACCTAGAAGCCTTTATCTTCAATCACAGAAATAGACACCAAGTTCTTCTCCAAATCAGGCACATACAACACTTCTTGTAGATGTATGGTTTGACCGTAATTGATTAGTGACAGTTCTTATCCCTTTCACGGGGTAGGTGGAATTATCTCCAAGTATAACCTTTAGATTATTTTTCTTCTCAACTAAATTTGAGAGAGCCTTCTTGTATCCAGTGAAGTGCCTTGAGACTCCACTATCAATAAACCAATGATCCAAAGTATCTGAATGGGAGGTAGTAGATAGAGAAGAAATAAGATAAAACTCATCTTGTTTTTCTACAAATTTAATTTCATCATATCTGGAAATTCTTGTCTTTTGGGAGGTCAACCATTTCCATCTCAAGCAATTGGAGCATTCCTCTTTCCTTCATTGTTATAATTGTTGTTCATTTTATTTCCATTCCTTTTGTAATTGTTGTTGTCGTTATTATCAACCCTTGGAGGAATTTTCTTGTGAGGACACTCTCTAACATAGTGGTCAAACCTATTGCACTTGTAGCATATGCCTTTTCCTCTTCCTTTGAATCCCTTCTCAGATCCTTGACCCGGTTTCCTTGGACCAGAAACATTCTTCTTCTTTGCATGGGCAGAGAAAGTAGAGGTTCATTGCCATTTTTGGATTGATCTCTCTCCATCATCCTTGTCTCCTATTGAATGCATCTAGCCAATAAATCATTGAAACCGAGTATCCTTTTATGTACTTTATTCTAGCAGAAGAAGGTACATTTGAGGGAGGCTCCACCACGTTTCCCTACACATAGTCCAATACTTCATGCTCTTTCAAAATCAGGTCCAAAGTCATCTTCCATGCATGATAGTCAAATTTGTCATTAAGCTTGTCCTCAATCTTGAAGCAAGATGTAGAGGCCATGGAAATTTGTCTAATATTATTAGTCCAACAAATATCTCAATGATTGATTTTCTCTCTTTCTTGGGATTTTCCTCACCTCGGCTCTAATACCATGTTAATTTTATATAATGTTAGCCCTTTGTAGTTTTCCTAGGTCGTAGAGGAAAATTGTGGAGGTAAACACAAACCACTGTAGGCTAGAATCTAGCCCCTCTAGCTTGGAGAGGGATCTCTCACTCAACTTACTTCAACAAATAAAATATTAGGCCAGGTAATCAGCTTAATAAGTTTGGTTTTCATATGTTTGTTGATGAGGAAAGAGGTAGATCCATTGGGCATGGAGTCATGTAAAATCAATTTTTTTTGTCCAATGATATGAGGGAAAAGAGAAGATTGTTTCCACAGGGGCAAGGTAGGCATTTTTGGTGGTGGTTTTAGATTAAATTTTTGTGGAAGGTGAAGTAAAATCACATTAGAGCATCAAACAATAAACGAATTTTAAAATGTTGTTCTAACGCTGAAAACATTAATAACTTGGCAAGCTAATCAAATCATCATTAAGGGTGAATTCTAAATCAATCATCTGGACTTTTCCTAGCAAGAAAGATGTACATTAAAGGATGAAAAAAACATAATGTAACTCACAAGTCAAAAGAGCACAAGCCACCAAAATTTTGACATAAGAATCCCTGCAAATCACTTTTTATTCCATTCATTTACTGGCAAAAATTCTTCAAAATTTCAGTACACAAAAATTATTCTCTCTAAACTCAACCAACACCCAACCCCCTCTACATTCAAAATCATCCACTATATATAAAATATTGTTTCTAAGTCAAAGGAATTTGAAACCCACCTATTCCTCAATAGATGGAACTGATTGAAAAGAAAAAACCACTATTCTAGAAACTAGGAAAGTATCTTTGACTATTAACTATAATCTAGCCTACACACCTAATACATTGAACTTGTACAAAATATCATAAGTGAAGTGTTTACATAGTAAAACTTAAATAATGGCATGATAAAATCCATCCTTTGCCAACACCAGGGTAAACAAATTTGTCCAAAAAGTTGACTATGTCTATGTGCAGCACCTATGTGCATCAAAAGAGTGTTCTTTCTCTGACTGCATAAATGGTTGCACACTGATCAAAAACTCCGGGTTGATGCCTTGTTGACTGTAATGAAGGTATCCATGCCCTATAAGTACTAAAAATTTTCCAAAAATTCCCTTTTCAAGAAACCATAGTCTCACTACTCATCTTGTGCGTAGCACCTGTGCATAGTAGTTGTCACTCGTCTTTTTGCTTTATTTATTTTCTTCAACAGCCTCAACCAACAAATCTAGATTTCCCCTATCCTTCTGTTGAAGTCTCTGCTGAGCCTATTTAATATCCTCCTTCACATCTCTATATTTCTTCTTCAATTTCCAATTTCGCCTGTAGATGTTTTTTACTTGCTTGTGTAGAGGAAGGGATCTGCTCAACATGTACTTGGCATCATCCATGGATAGTTTATAAATGTCTATAAGATCACTCAAATATTTCCTAGTCTTTTCATCTTGTTGCTTGACCTCAACAATTTCATCTCAGGCCTCTTTTAATTTATTCTTCATCCTCATGAAGGTGAACTTCCCTTCATCCTCCTTCTCCTCTTACACTGTCTTATCTTCTTGGATTTGTAGCTTTTTAGATGAGGGTCATGTAATCCTGGTTGTTGTTATTTATACCGTCTTAACCTCTTCCTTAATTAGCTTTCCTTTGCCCTTGTATTTGACATCATCTGATGTGGATTTAACCATAGGCGGGTCTTCACTATATTGGGTTGTATTTCCTAGGATGCTCTTCTTTAGTTTCCTATTTTCTTGTCGCACCTAGGATATAACTAAGTGAGCTTCTCTTAACTGTTCCTATAACTCCTTAACTTGCTTGTATTTCTCATCCAAAGAACTTGTTTGTGCTTGAATTTCCTGAGTCTCAGCAAGTTCCTCAGTTGTCTTCTCCAATGGTAATCTTTTAGCAGTTGTCTTGGTGAGTGGCTTTCTTGGCACTGGAATCCCCACTACCTTTGGTGAGAATTGTAGCTTTCTACCATTTTTTCTTCGATGATTGGTCAACTATTGATGGACTTCCAGCAGATTGCACTGTAAACTTGGATGAGGTGAGAAAATCCTTCGATGCCTATCTCCTTTTATGCAACTCTTCAAATACCAACAATTTTATTACTAAAAAATGAAATAATCTTAAATCAACCATACCCTTCTTCATTCTTACTCTCTGAGCCATTTTTTTAAACTCCTAAAGAGGTAAAACGGTTGATTTAGGGTCTTTTTACCTAGTAAATGGATGAGGAGCCTGAAGTTATATTGATAGACCCTGGTGAATATGCCTTCACACGTGAAGTACCTCTGAATTACCTTAAGAAGCTTGTTGTAATGTTCCAATAAATAGTCACTAGGCACTACAACACCAAACTACTTGTTTTTATACTCTGGTTTCATGAAATCTATTAGGGTCCTATAATATATAGGATCATAAGTTGATTATTTGTGAATTTTAATGTATATGACTATGGCAAGTAATCTTCCTTTTTGCAAATTATTTCCAAAAGAAAAGAAAAAGAAAAAATAGAATAAAAGAAAAGAAAAGAGAGGGGATACAAGAAATAAATAATATATATATGTTTGTGTGTGTGTAGAAATAAATAAATAAATAAACCAAAAATATGAGAAAATTGAAAAGAATCAAAATACCGTAAAAATAAGTGAGCAAGTCTACATACCACTCAAAAAATGAAAAAAATGCATCAATAATACCTTAGAAAGTTTGAATAATGTGTTGCAAGTTAAAATTCCACATTGAAGTTAGATAAATAGGGTTAGTTAGTTTAATCACACCATTTAAGCATGATTACGCTTGAATAAATATAATTAGTTTAGATAAGTGGATGTTTTAACCACATAGTGTAACCATGGTTAAACTACAGTGATTAGAATAAATTGCTTAACCACACTATTTAATCGTGGTTTAACTTTGAGTTGATTAGATTAGTTAAAGTTGATTAATTAAACTACATCGTTTAATCATAGTTTAATTTACAATGAAATAAAATTAATGTAATAAACCCTCTTTACATGGTAGAAGTGCAAATGTATGTAGTTTTGAATAAAGTTTAATGCAACATGATATTTTATCATTTCTAAATAAAGTCCACACAAAATTGGATGGTGAAGGTCTCACCTACCCATATCAAAGGCGAGTGATGAGTTTTGGTTGCCCGCCCCCCCTGTCCCTCCGATGATTAACCGAATGGGGTGGGGGGGGGTTTCCAAAAAGTGGTTCCCTCCTATACCGCCTTGACAACGTGACTGCTCCACATCCATTTTGCACCCCCCCAATACCACAAACCACCTCCCCCCCCAACCCCTGAAATCCACCATCCCACTCCCGTTATTACGACCGTTGACTCCACTCTGCTTCCACTCCATTCACCATCCGCTAGGTGGACCTCCCGTCCTCACCTTGGAGCTATACCCTGCCGCTATGTGTTATCCCCCTATTCACCCATTTCCATTCCCCAAAATCAACCTCCCGTGCCCACTTCTCCCCAATACATTATTGCGACCTGGCACTTTCGCCACCTAATCATCAAACCATTAAGAAATTAATATCTATCAGTTCCCGCGACAATGCACTTGCTGCTCCAACCGCTAAATTGCAACGGTAAGCCATTTTTCCTATATTATCAAATAAACTTATTCTATCCACCCTTATTTTGATGTTTCAAGCTAACAATTGTATCAAAGTTGTTACGGTGCCCCGCCTGCAAAACAGAGCCTGTTGCAGCACCCAGTCAACAGAACCTATCACTACGAACATGCATCTAGTCACTAGTCTGCATCGGACGACCAATCTTTATCTAGTTTTTCCCGTGAATTCAAAATTTCATGTCGATTTTCCTTCCAGCATGGCTCCCAAAGGAAAATCTAAAGTCGCAGAGGACAACCCCCTCCTACCC
Source organism: Pinus taeda (assembly GCA_000404065.3). Taxonomy (NCBI): domain Eukaryota; kingdom Viridiplantae; phylum Streptophyta; class Pinopsida; order Pinales; family Pinaceae; genus Pinus; species Pinus taeda. Next base: position 102,367 of record APFE031377084.1, read on the forward strand.
CCTGTTCTAGATTTAGACCACCAACCCCTAGGAGACCAAGAATACAAGATCTTTGAAACCAGTTGTGAGTTCAACCTGTATGAACTACACAACTAGTTGAAACGTAAATTTATTGACCTCAGTGATGAATTGGGTCTGTGGGAATCCTCCCTACCACAATTCATTTTCCCTGAAACCTACCATTTCCCCGAGTTTGTATCATGGTGTCGATTCCGCTATATCTCCAGTCAAAGGGCAATTGTGGCCTAGAATAATGATATCCTTTTCATCATTACAACTGAATCCATCTCCCAAATGATCCAATTGAAAAGTTATGACTCTCTGAAACCATTTTCAAAAGATTCCCTCATGGAATTCTACAAAAACCTAACGTTTCCACAGAGAGCTAAGATTTTTTTATACTTTTCTCCCTGAGGATGCCCAATTACCCAAGAAAAACCCCCCTATTCATCCTCTATATTCCCGGAGCTAACCAAGCATATTATTTGTATTGTTTCATGTTTACTAGGCTACCAATCCGATTAGTGGGTTGAGGAGGCCACTATTGGTCTTTTATCAGTATTCACAACAGTGGAAAACCCCTCCATCTTCAATTACAGTCAGTTTATATCAAATGAAATCCATGATCACTTCCTCAAATTCTCCATAGAGGGATATTTCAAAGATGCTTCAATACTTTTTTATTTGTTTCTTTACCATCAAGCACATAGGTTTCAATTTCCTTTTTAGAAATTGGATGAGCATGGCAATCCCCAATCAGTAATTCATTGGACTTCCTTGGTAAGGAAGCACTCTAATGAATTTACTTTCACACAGTATATTGATAAATTTTTATACACAGTCTCTTGTTTGTTAAACAATGATATTGAGCCAAGAATACGTCCAAAAGTTAAAAGATTCCTTCATCTAAGTGCACAGACTAAAACAGGAGACTGATACTTGTACCAGAACTACACATAGATCAGGGTTTATGGCTCTAAATTTCCACCTTATATATTTCTAAAGTTTGTCCCAATGAGGATTTTCTCATTGGAGTACATAAGACAGATGATCAATATGGATGAGCTACATTTTGTGGCAACAAAGAAGAAATGTTAGTTCAATATAAAAACACAGGTGGGCCCATTCATTTGCAATAGTAGAGAAGCAACCAAAGAAGTAGAAATCCTCGTCAAGCAAATGAATTTTGCACTGAGCTTCACCTAGTCCTATGACACCCTGGGAATCATTTCAAGCTTGAGAGTAGAACAGAAGACTACTCCCTACTCAAGCACTCCCAGGACGGAGATCGAGAAGTATGTGAACTAGGATCAATGGCGGGAAAACACGCTGTCGGAGGCAAAAGAACGGGTAAGAGAAGCGTGACAAGAGACCAAGGGAAGAAACTTCCCCTACAGTCACAAAAATTCATAAAAAGGAGTTTCAAGTCTACAAGAAAATGCAAAAGACTTCTATGGCAACAGAAGGATCCTTTGAAGAGGAAAATGTACAAACAATAGTTTTGACAGGTCTTCATGCTTTGAGGAGGACTAAGGACATTTTTGTAGGATCTCCATCCTCTTCAGCCTCCCAAGATCCAGTGGACACTTCTCAGACCGGAGTATTGGTTCATGCCCAAGATAAACCAAACATAGTTTCTAAGTACAGATAAATCAAGAAGAAAAACGAGCAGCTAAAAGATACAACATATACACAGTTTTTGAAGCATACAGCCTCCTCACATCATAGGCTACTATTTGATTTTGACACGTAGTATGGGAAAATGCAGATAGGCTTTTTGTAGGCTCAAATTCCTTTCCCAAAAACCCCTGAATATTAGAAGAAATCCATTTTTTCCTTAGGCACTGATCAAATTCATCTAATTGATAAAATAGACCTGCAAAAGAAAACAAGGGAGATGTTGTACTCTATATTGACTACATCAGCAATTGTAGCTTCTAAGCTGCAAGCTTCTTTGAACAATATCCAATCTCAGCTTAAGTTAGAAAAAATCTTCTCTCTGGCCAAAGATACAATGATCAAATCATTAGAAGACCTTATAATCAAATTGAGATATGATCCCAACGATGTGAAAGCAATGGAAGAGATTGTCAAAAGGAATAATGATGATATTGCAGCACTCAAGAAGCAGCTCAAGCTTCCATCCACAGAAGACCCACAAACTAAGGAAGTTGGGGAGCTTGAGAAGGAAAAAAAATATATGTTCAGGATCCTGATTAAACAAAGTGCACAAATCAAGGCAATGGAGGTTGAAATGGAGAAGTTTCTAAGAGGGAGAGAACAAACAACACAATTAGCAGTAGTTCCACTGACAACAATCCCTATTACATCTACATCAATAGTAGGGGCATCTACTTCAACAACTATCACCATTGAGGGGCAGTCAATAAATTCTTCAGAGGAACTTATCAAGGCAATCGATGACCTGTCAATCAGAGGAAAGGAAATTGAGAAGCTGAAAACTCAGCTGAAGAACATTCAGGAGAAGAAACTAAAGGTTGATAGTGTATACTTGACAAAATTGTAGAAAACACATAGGTTAACACAACAGATTGAGAAATTTCAAAGTGAATCAACAATGGCACAAACATGGGCACGGGCTGAAGAGAGTATATGGATAGAAATAAATGAGGTCATGACTGAAATATGGCCCTCAATTCAGATTATCTTTGAGCAGCAAGAATTAATACAGAGGTCACAAGAGGTAGTTGAAGAAGTAAAAGAAAATCTAGGGCAGAAGCTTGGTGAAGCTACTACTCTCATCAGACTTCTGAATTCTAAAACAAGGGAATAATTGACATTGTAGATAGGACAGAGACAATTTTGGAAGTGAGGAAGATCCTTACAAAAGAAACCTTATGCTACAATTGGAGAATAAATGTCACAATATGGAGTCCAGCGTTCAAAAACTTCAAAAGAAATTTAATGTGCTTAATTAGAACAGACTGCCTCGATTAATAGGAATTGGAGACAAACGAATTAGTTTAGAAGAATATCACCAGCAATTGTACCGCATAACAAGGGATGAATCAAAGTTTGTTGGCATCAAAGGAATCATCATAAGAAAAGCTTTCATGGAAGCTTTGGATTTTGATATGTCTATCAAACATGAGATCAAATACTTATTTGTCATCAAGCCTACTTTTCAAAAGTATACTAATGTGGATGAAACTTTTAGAAAGTTAGTAAAATTCTTCACTCCAAGTGAAAAAATATGGGATGAATTGTGTGAATTACTTGAGTAAGATAGTTTTTACCCCAAGAGGAAGGCAACACTTTATTAGGCCTAGTCATCTACAGCAGACCTAGAAAATAGTGCAAGAGTATTACAACAGTGTTAGTTATCTATATTTTTGTTCTATTTTTACAAATAGTTTCGGATATTTTGTAAAAGATCTTAAGGTTTTCACTCAATATATTTTTTGATAATTTTGTATAATTACTTCATAAATCGAAGTACAAATGTTGGAACTTGGATGAAGAAAGCATGTGATTGATGTAAAGTTGTTCACTGAGTTGAAAATGATCATTTCTGTAATACAGAAATATGTTCCAAGATTTTTGTGTCAAGCGAACTCGTGATATTTTTCTTTTTGTAAACTTGTTGTATCTTTGTTTTCCATATGTTATTTTGATCTATATTGTTTAAAGAATATGAAAGATTGAATTTATTTAATTACACTTTGTCTTTGCTTATCAGCAATATCTATGTTTTCAAACTAAAATTAAATATAGAATTCTTAACTGTTATACGTTTAATCAAAGCTTAAGCTTTTCCTCTCTATCACTCCATCAAGCTACGAAGATCCAATACCCTGCCTATCTTGCCCTGTTATATTTGTTCTAATGTTTCTGCATCTGATCACCCTAAGACCTTTGACTCCATTTTCCTAATGGCATTTCTATATAATTTCAATCAAACAATTCAAAGAACCAAACTTTGAACCTTACATCTAACCTAAAATCCTAAAGAATGTTATGAAACCAGCTCACAAAAAGATAGAAAACATATATCAATGCCTTAGAAATAAGCCTCTTCGAGGGGGCAACCTCCTTTACATTACACAAATGAACAATTCTTAGATGATACAAATGATAATACCTCCTTTCTATATATAGGAGTCTAAGGGGCCATAATATAATGAGAGCGACATAACAATAATAATGTAAGGGCACAATAATAACAATATTCGGACTACATGGGCACAACAATATAATAAGGGGGTTGTACTAATAACAATAATGGGTTACACTAGTAGTATAGGGACCTAACATGCCCCTTTCCTTCAAAAAGTGTTGTCCTCAACGCTTGAGTAGTTCTTGATGCTTCTGTATAAATTCTTTTCCTCCCATGCGAATTTTTCAATGGGTAAGTTCTTCCACTTGATGAGATACTCTGAAATTGATCTATTTCGTAGCTTTTGATTTCTTGGTTCCGTGACTGCTTAAGGTTCCAATTTGCTTTTTCCTTCCTTGTCAAGTTCTCGCAATACTATTTGAACTGGATCTTCTGCAACTTTTGAATGAGTTCCCACTCCTTTGGGCATATGGATATATGTAAGGCCTGATGTTTGGAGGAACACTTCGTGGAATCAAATGAATAGCATGATCATGATCATGAATAGGTGGGAGGCCTTTAGGAGTCTCAAATACCTTGGAATGATTGTCCAAAACGTTTTGGATATCTGGAGAAATACATGATTTTGATGTGGGATCCTCTAGTGAACATAATTGTGTAATTACACCCATTGTTTTTTATTTAGAAGCCTTGTCATGATGTTAGAGTTGATTATCTTTCCAGGTTTTCCTTCGATACCCCTCAATTCAACTTCCTTTCCTTCCCAGAAAAATTTCAAGAAAATTTCTTGAAAATTAAAAGCTATCGTACCCAAAGATTGTAGCCATTGGACTCCTAGTAAAACATTAGCACCACCCATTGGAATGGAAAGCATTTGGTTGTTCAATACATATTCTCCCATGGATAGCTTGATATTATGGCACTTTCCAGAGCAATTCATGTTTCCTCCACTTGCAATCATCACTTGACACTCTGGTGCTGGATATAGGAAGAAATTCAATTCCTTGGCTATCTTACAATCAATTAAATTATGGGTACTGCCTGAATCAATCAACACTTTTACCTTTTTCTTCTTGATAATTCCTTCTATCTTGATAGTTTGAGGAGTGGTAATTACTTCCAATGCATTACAAGATATGGTCAGATTGATTTCTTGAGACTCGATGTGATCTTTCAATTCTTGAACATTTTTCTTCTTGATATGTCCTTCTATATTGATAGTTTGAGGAGTGGTAATTCCATCCAATGCATTACAAGATATGGTCGGATTCATTTCTTTTTTCTCGATATGATATTTTACTTCTTGAACCTTTTTCTTCTTGATATGTCCTTCTATCTTGAGATTTTTAGGAGTGGTAATTCTTTCCAATGCTTTACAAGATATGGTCGGATTCATTGCTTCTTTCTCTGGGGTTGGTTCCTGGTGTATATACTCTTCTTTTGACGTTTCTTGATCCTTTTCATCCTCCTCTCCACAAAAAATGTAAAATAATCTCTTCTCTGCACACTTATGACCTTTAATGTATTTGTTATCACAATTATAACAAAGTCCATTTTCTCTTTTTTCTTCCAATTGTTGTGGTGTAACCCTTGTAGGTTGTGGAAGGCTAGGAGAAACAACACTTCCATCTTTATAGTTGTGAGGGGTAGACTTCCTTGTTGCCATAATTTTGCTTTCCACTTTGCAACAAAGCCCATTTTCTCTTTTTTCTTCCAATTGTTGTGTTGTTGCTCTAAAGAAGGTGTTTCTCTTCGTATCCTCATAATGTGCTATCATTTCCTGCATGAAAATTGACCACGTAACAAGTTGTTTACAAGAACAAAGCCCTTTATACCATAAAAATTGATCTAGTTCTAAATATGAATATGCAATACATACCTTTTGTAACTGTGGTACGCCATGTAGATCAAAATATTTCTCCATTTGTAGTATCCAATTTATTGGATCCTTGCCATCAAACTTCCTCATCTCGCTTTTTCTTGATTTTTGGAGCTCGATCCTGAAACAACTGTAGCTCTGTAATTTTAGATCTTCCAGTTCTAAAATCACGACTTGCATTAGTCCTCTGTGTCCTCTTTCCAATGCCTCCAGTCTGATCGAAATTAGGTTCTCCAAGAAAGAGTTATGCACACTCTCCCAAGATGACTTGAATATACACCTTTTCAGAATAGCAAACTTGTATGAATTGCCACGTGTCATTGTTTTGACCTTCGGATCTGAAAAATACACACAACAAACTATAGTCCATCCTCTTTCTTTAACTTTTGATGAAATTTCAATTTGATGCTCAGAGAGAAAGTTATGACGATTCTCCCCAGGTCACCTGTTTGGAATGTAATTCAGGAATCTGCAAAAAGGCCAACTTCCTCAGATCATATCTTCGCAATTATAGCACGAAAGGCTCTGAAATTCAAACCCGAGGTTCAGAATAGTTTCCCAAATGGATTTTTTTTTTAGCATCTAAAATGTCATAGAGCAAAAGTTATAACGCAAATGTCACAATGACCTTTTTGGAGCAGTGAAAACCCTAGAATCCAAAGCTCTGATACTAAATGTTATGAAACCGGCTCACAAAAAGATAGAAAACATATATCAACACCTTAGAAATAAGCCTCTTCGAGGGGGAAACCTCCTTTACATTACACAAATGAACAATTCTTAGATGATACAAATGACAATACCTCCTTTCCATATATAGGAGTCTAAGGGGTCATAATATAATGAGAGTTTACATAACAATAATAATGTAAGGGCACAATAATAACAATAGTGGGCTTATATGGGGCACAATAATAACAATATTGGGACTACATGGGCACAACAATATAATAAGGGGGTTGTAATAATAATAATAAGGGTTTACACTAGTAGTATGGGGACCTAACAAAGAAACAAAGCTAAATCTGACAAAGAGATCCCTCTCTAAGTTTAGAAGGGCTAGCTTCTAAACCTGAAAGTGGTTTTGTGGTTACCTCTGCAGTTCCTTTACAATCCGAGAAATTATGGAGTGATAACATCCTAGCGACTCCGCTAGGGAGAATGAACATATTTCATATAAATTTAATTTTCTTTGGTAAAGATTTCATTAGACCTTAAAGATATTTCAAGTTCGTGGCTTTGAAATAGATCCGTTTCAGGTTTTTTTCCACTTTAAAACTTGTATATATTTTATCTGTGAATACTTAATAGTAGATTTGGCTCCTAAAAGAATATATACTAGAGCTAATCCAAATCCAAATCCACCTAAAATTGTAGATAATCCAGAGAAAAAAAAAAATTAGAAAGAAAAGTGTATCTGAGAGTGAATCAAGTGAAGGTCCTCTACAAAGGGTTAATTCCCTTCATGAGACTTTTGTCACTTTAGAGGATATAGAATTTGATTTGTCTTTTGAGAATAGTCTTTTTAGAAGTAAATCTGACATCTTTGTGCCTAAAATTGTGATTGATGAAAGCCTATTAAAACCTTATATATCCAAACCTCAAATTGTTAAATCCGATTCTATGATGAAGAACTAAAACAATTTGACAAGCTTGAAGCTCTGGTAAGCCAGTTAGATCAGGTTGTGCATAAATCCTTGATCCATCATTCACCTAAACCCTCATCGTCTTCTTCTACCGCTTCATTCCCAACCCCACCAAAAATTACACCTAATATTTCTATCCCACTAGAAATGCCTCCTATTTCTACTGTTCCTTTAATAACTTTTCTCATTACCATAATACCTACCTCCACTACTACTACACCAACTCAATGGAGTTTGCTCCACCTCCTTTAATCCCTCCCACATACACACCTATTATAATTTCATCATCTTCTCATTCTCATTTACCAATCATGGTAGCCCGTTATGCCCCCTTGGTCCTACCTGCACAACTCAATGCAATGCCTTAAGATTACCATAGTAGAATTCCTCAATTTGATAGCATTAGGTCCCATAACTACTCAGTATCATATTGATAAAATGAATGACTACTTAGACCTCCAAGAGATAGATGATGATGATTCAAAAATGAGATTGTTTGCTCAAAGTTTCACTGGGAGGTTAAAAAATGGTTTAAAGGATTACCAATTCGTTCTATCCTAGACCTTACTTAATTTCATGAAACCTTCCTTAGAAGATGAGAAGTGAAAAAGAACCCTCTACAAATCTTAGCAGAGTATGAAAGTATCAAAAGAGCCCCTAGTGAAACAGTTCAGGACTATTGTATCAGATTTAATAATATCTATAACTCCATCCCTATAGCAATACAACCTCCTCCAAGGCTAGCACCGATTAAATTCCCAAATGGTTTTGACCTTGATATGTCTTACAAATTAAGAGAAAGAAACTTTGCAAACCTTGAAGAAATGTGAAGAAATGCACTAAGTGTTAAAGACAATCTGTTAGCAAAGAGAGCTAGACTGAAGGTCGAAAGGAGAGTTACCATAAAATAGGAACATGCTTCTTCTTCCTCTGATGTTAAGTTGGATACTTTAGTAAAAACAGAGGAAATGATGGAGAGAATTACTATAGATGATAGAGCCCCTCCAAACCAAGGTGGTCCCTAAATTAGAAATCCAAATTTTAGGAAAAACTAGCCTCGGATTAAACACGAGAGCAGAGAGGCCAAAATGATTAGCAACATATTAGACCTCCATTCCAAGAAAACTATGCAGATGAGGAAGCTGACATACTTGACGATCCTGAAGAAAATCAAATAAATTTGTTTGAGAAAACTGAAGTTGACCACATTTTCCTTAATAAGGAAGAGCGAGACATTTTCCTACTCTCACAAATAGAAGCCATTCCATTAGGGTCCAAAGATTGCAAACAAGGATATCAGAGCAGAATTATGGAAGTACATAGACAATATAACTTGAGGAGTAAAAAGATTGTTGACACTCCTCCCAAGAAAACCCAAACTGATACCCCTTCTACTAGTCAACCTAAAGATGATTCTCAGAAGGAAACTTTTAAGAAACAAGATGAAACTACTAAAGAAATAGAAAAACCTCCTACATCCTTTAGCATTGAAAATGAACTTGCTAAAGTACAAATTTATATTCCTATCACTGAATTAATCAATAAAAATGCATATAGATTCACAAGTCATAAAAGCCTTGAAGATAGGGGAAGGGACAAGCACAGTCAATTTGACTGATGACCAACTTGAGTTAGTATTTGGGCCTGAGTCGAAGTAAAATCTCAGGATGGAAATGTGCCCCCCTTCTCCATTAGCTTGAATATTCATGAAAAAATTCTACACAATTCTATGCTTGCTTTTGGAGCCTCGCATAATCTAATGCCTTGGGCTATTATTGAGAAGCTAGGCTTAAACATAACCAAGCCATACAAATATTTGTATTCATTTGATTCAAGTAAGATAAGATGCTTAGGATTAATCAAATATATATGTGTTACTCTAGTCCAAATGCCGGCAAAGAGCTTGGTGATGGACATTGTAATAGTAGACATACCTCCTAAGTATGGAATGCTTCTCTCTAGATCATGGGGAGAAAAATTACAAGGCACTTTACAAATGGACATGAATTATGCTACCATTTTGATGTTTGGTCAGCCAAGAATATTATACAGGGAAACACTAATGAAGTACATGGTTAGTAGTCAAGACGAACCCAACAATTATCCCCTGTATTCAATACATTCAGACATGGAATCATTTATCTTGTATAATAATGAATGTGTAGAAAATGAAGTTTCACACTTAGAGGCTAAAATCAGTAATACATAAGTAATAAAATTGGATACTAAAGAAAAGGATGTAGAGGGAGAATATCTTTGGAATATGAATTTTGATGGGGCTATGAGTAAGGATGGTGTTATCACCTAAATCTGCCTTAGGCTGAAGGAAGACAAAATTTAGGGTAACCACAAACCACACTCAGTCTGGTAGCTAGCCCTACCAGAACAAGAGAGGGCTCTCTCCGAGTCACGCTCAGTGAATAGATAAACAATAGGGTCTGAGATGACTTGAAATGAATATTGATTTTAGGCTAGTAAATAAATATGGATACAAGAAGCAATTTTTTATAAATGACTGAGTTTCTGGGATGTATGGGACCAACGGGCAGCAATGAGCAGAGAATTTAACACAAAGGTACAGATTACTTCATGAGGCAAGACAGGCGGAAAGTCTAGCAATTAAATTTGAAATAATGCGGAATGGAAAGATTGTTTAGGAGGGTGAAAAGGGCATAAACACATGAATCCTTTTCAACAGAAGAAGAACACAGAACGTGAAACTTTCCCATAGGCAGAGCATTAAACATGAATTCTACCTTATCTTACTTAGAAAATTTCACTAGAAATGAATATGAATGAACTGTGAAACATAACGAAATACATATGCAACATAAAGTGAACACATTTTCTACACTCACACCACATGAATCTCATGAACCAGAGTCGTTGCCTTTCATTAATTCTCTGTCAAAATATACAATGAAGAACTGAGTTTCTCTACCACAGTCTCCTAGAAATTACAACCAACCCTTTGCAAATGGTTTGGCATACAATAAATAGACTATGCCATTGTGAAATAGAACGACCCACAGTTGGGGAGCTTTTAAAATGATTACAAACTGGAAATGGAAAGCCAAACATTAGTTACAGGTGCAGTGTTACAAAAATGACAAATGGCTTGGGTGACTGCTCGCCTTCCTTTGCCACTTGGATAGAAGCCAACCTTTAGTGAAAATACTTTAAAATTTTCCTTAGGTGCCAAAAAAAAGTGTAGTGTAAATGAGCAGGCCCACTTGGAGAAAGTCGCGAATCGAAATGTCGCGGAGCGGAAGTGATTTTGGCCTTTTTCTCTATATGCACCGTGCCACTTTGGAGGCGACTTTGAGGTACTTTCTTGAGTCCAAATTGTGCCCAAGTGTGCTTGTTGGAAAGCCCTGCCTATCTACTTTCCAACCCAAGTGGAATTTCTAAATTTGGTGCTCATTTACCCCTCCAAAACTTCATTCTCCCACGATTGCTTCCTGCGTGCCAAAATAGGGGCAGAGAGGTCATTTTTTGAGTGTTTTTGACCTCCTGGGAACTCAAGGCATGCCAAAAATTCTTGTCCATGCACCAGCAGGCATGATTTTTCATGTTGAATCCAAAAATGGAAACCATTCTTGATTTGGAGCTCCCAATCCTAAGCGTCGCGCCAGTGGCGCGGTGCACAAAGAGAATAACCCTGTGTTGTGCCCAAAAATTTGTCATGTGACCAAAATTGCCCCAAATTTTTTGAAATTTGATCTGGAGATCCTCTATGAAGTTTTATGCTGGGCCACAAAGGCTTCAGCTAAGATTTGAAGCCGTTCTTGCTCTTTTTGCCTCTTTTGTTTCTTTGTCGCTTTGCTCAATTTCGCTTTCAAACTCCTTATCTGAGCCTTTGAACTCATGTTCCGTGCCTTGTAGTAATAAATCATTCGCCTCAATATGGTTTTGTCCTTGTCGGCCTTCTCTAACAGTCTCTCAAGGTGGATGTTGATACGCTCGAGCCAAGACTCTCGGTCATTGTTAATCTCTTGCTCCAATGGAGTCAGTTCAATCCTCCTATGTTGGGTAGCTTGGCGGTTCTCACGGATGTTTTGCAGCTCCATGATCTCATGCTGGTCTTCGAGTTGTTTGTTCCTCTGGTCCAAATACCTGATAATCCACTTAGCCCTCTCCAAATTGAGAGACAAGGCTTGGATCTCCGTTTGCTGCTCCTGGATGGTCCTCCTAAGTTTGGCACTCTCCACATCTGTATCATCATCATGAATGAGGATGAAGTCATCCTCTTTTTCACCTGATGGCCCCTCGTCATGCATGGGCTTCTTGCACTTGTCCTGTACCTTTGTTTCCGATGTTGGAAGCGAGGCCCCTTCCACCTCGGGTGGAGATAACACTCGCTTTGCTGCTGCAAACAAGTGTCTACTGCCTCTCTGGTAGGTGATGAATGTTGGCATAGTAGTGGTCTCATGGCGCTCATACTGATGAGAAGGACCACCTATCTCATGTTCAACCTTTTATAATACCTGTGAAGTACTCAAGAGGTCACGGAAGATGAAGTCATCCCAAGTAATGCCCTGTAATCCCAGCTGATGATCCACCAAAATCTTAATAAGAGCAAAGTGATAAACATTGTTAAGTTGCTGCTGAGGGGTTTTGTGCTGCATGAAGGTGTTCATCCTCTCTATGTTCCTGCAAATGAAATATGGGATGTTCATCATCCGTACCCTGGTAAAGTGCATGAGCAACCTGATGTGATAGGCATATAGACGAGAGAACCTCCCCTCATAGCTGAAATACTTCATGATCAACTTCATGAGTGGAGCATATTCATCCTTCAAATAGCGGAATGGAAAGACTCTTTAGAGCTGCCTCAAGAAATTGGCCTTAATGTAAGGCTCATAATGTTGCCGATTAACCTTTTGTTTCTTGTTCCACTGTTCTCCAACATTCGGTATACTGGTTGCTAGTGAGACAGTTTCAAGTGTAAGTGTGAAGGTGACACCAGCCAAGATAGCCTGATCTCCATGAAAGTGAAGCACAAAAAGACAGGCCAACTCGCGATGAACTCGAACACTAGCCACCTTTTGACAAAACTCCAAACATGACAGATGCTAGAAACATGACATAGCAAGAGGGTAGGCCTGCAATTCTGTGAGGGTGGCTGGCTCATCCCTAACATGTTTGCACTTTTGTGATGTCTCTGGGGAGCCTGTTCTTCCGAGGATGAATCACTTTGGGTCTCCATCTCATACTCCGATGAATGCTCAGATGCCATGACTTCTATGTATGGACTGTGCTTGGAATGCTCTTTGATGATGATAGTGGAACTATGTGATGTTGTGATCTCTGTCGCCAAGGGGAACAATGCAAAAAGGGGGTGTTAGGAAGGGGAATAATATGATGGGATTAGGGGTTATGGGGGGAAATTTTTTTTAGGGGCATGTAGGGGAGTTTGGGGATTTTATAAGGTAGGGTTTTGGGGTTTTATAGTTGACAAATGAGTGGAGGGGATAGGGAATATGGGTTTAGTAATGTTTTAGGGTAGGGAAAATAGGGAAAAATGGAATAGGGGGAAGGGAACAACGGAAAGAAGGAAAAAATGAGAGGTGAAAGAGGAGCCTTGGCATCAACACAACAATTTTGCAACCCTAGAGCAATGGCTTTGATGATTTCAAGTGGTAGGGTTTAGGCATTTTTTCTTGCAATTATAAACGACCATAAACCATCATCACATTCATAAAAATACATGAGCCACCAAGATTTAGACCCTACCTGTCAATTGGAAGGGATTCAAAGTCGATTTGATGTCAATTTGGAACAATTTCGAGCCTTTGTGGGTGTGCGTCGTGCTCTGTGTGTGCGCCGCATCCGTGTTAAATTAACACTGTGGGGTAGCGCTCTGTGCGCCGTGCTCCTCTGTCTGTGCGTTGTGCCTATGAAAACACCTCCAAACTTACTCCAAACACGTGCTTGCACTCTCAATCACTTTGCTATGTTTCTCTATAACCTAGGTGTGCACAATGACTTTGTTACTTGTGGAAACTTCTATATAAAGGCATTTGGAGTCATGGGTTTAATTTTTTCTTCTTCAAAACCCACTTTGCTAATGTCTTGTTTTGGCACTTTTTCCCTGATTTAAAGCAACTTTGTATTTCACTTTTCCCTTTGAATTTTTAGCTAAAATGATGAATTTGTTTGGCATTTTTTCCAGGGGTCGTTGACATGGCATTTGGCCAAGGAAACCATGACTGCGCCTGAAGAGATCAACTGGAGACTTTTTTGAAAGTTATCACAAATGACACACTGTTTGACTTTTCTTCAAAACAGAGTTTTGAAGAACAGTCGTAATCTGTCAACCTGACGATGAAAATCTTTGAATCATAACTTTGTAAGGGCCTCGCTCTGGCCTGCATGGCTTTTATTGGACATGGTTGAAGACCAAATTGACTAATCCCTAGACCTAATGACTGAAAATGACTCTTGTCCATTAAGGGATCAAACATTGACTGTCATGGACTTTAGTGTATCTTGACAAAATACCTAAGCCAGCAGGTGCCAGACATGAGGGGAAATGAATGACAAGACCTTTCCGTCCGATTATGATATTCCCCTAGTAGAATGTAGCTGAGTGAATGGAGAGGGACTCCTAAAAATGAAATGAAGCAAGAGTTTTGATCTCTGACAGAGGACTGACAAAACCGACTCTAACAGATGGAGCAGAGGTAGGTGTTTTCATTGTAAACTCATCAACAAATATGGAAAAGGGGCATGGTTACAAACTTAAGTTTTAGTGCACCAATAACATAGTTGAATATGAGGCGTTGATCTTAGGGCTAAAATTTTTAAAGAGATTAGGAGAAAAAGGAATTTTTTTGCATGGGGATTCTGAGCTAATTATCAATCAAAATAAGGGTGAATGTTCTACTAAACACCATAGACTAAGAGCCTATAGAAATGCAGTGTTACATTTATCGCAATGCTTTTCTGAATATGATTTGTCTATTATCCCTCGAAGCCTAAATATTTTAGTTGATGCCTTGGTTGTTTCAGCCAATACTTGCAAAATGCCTTTCCATCCTAATAGGAAATATGTGGTGGAAGTGAAACACGGGCCAATTGTCCCTGATAATGTAAGATATTGGAAAGTTTTTGGCAATGTTGAGCAAAAAGAGAATTTTTTTACAAATGAAAGATGAGTTTGAGTGTATAAATATTGATGTAGATAATGATATTGATAATTATGTAAATAATAATGAAAAAGAAATAGTGTTAAGTGAAATTGATGACAATCAAGAAGAACTTGAGGTTCTGCAATTAAAAGACAATGTGCCACCAAGAGGATTGGTGCCATTGGAAGAGATTTTTTACTTCAACTATGTGGCAAAAAAAGCCAAAAATTTAACCTATAGGAGATGAGGTAGAGGACTATAATATAGGAACAGAAGAAAATCCTAAAATTGTAAAATTGTCTAAATCCTTGCCTCCTAAAGAAAAGAAAAAATACGTTGAATTGTTTAAATAATTCTCTAATGTGTTTTCTTGGAGTTGTGAGGACTTAAAATCTTATGATACTAGTATCATAAAGCATACCATCCCCATCAGAGAAGAAAAAAAACCCTTCAAACAAAAATTAAGAAGGGTAAATCCAGTGTTTTACCTATAATATAGAAATAAGTGAAGAAATTATTTGATGCTAAAATCAGTGTACCCTTGAGGTTCTCAAAATGGGTCTCTAATCTAGTACCAACTAGGAAGAAAACAAGAGAAATTAGACTTGTGTAGATTTTAGGAATTTAAACAAGGTCTCTCTTAAAGACAACTATCCTCTCCCTAAAATGGACCATATTTTACAAAGAGTAGTTGGTTCCAGTAGAATTTCTTTGTTGGATGGTTTCTCAAGGTACAATCAGATTCTGGTTCACCTTGATGATCAACACAAGACAACTTTTACTACACCTTGGGGGACCTTAATGTATGTCAATATGCCCTTTTGCCTCCTGAATGTGGGGGCCACCTTTCATAGAGCTATGGACTATGCATTTGCTGATGAAATAAACAGGTTCATAGTAATTTACCTAAATGATATAATCGTGTTTTCGAAACAGATGAGGATAGATCCTAATAGAGTGAAAGCCATACAGAAAATTGACCCTCCCAGAAACAAGAAAGAAATCCAATCTTTTATAGGCCACATAAACTTCCTCATAATATTTGTTCCAAACCTCGACGAGATCTTACAAGCCATCACCGATATGATAAAGAAATACGTTGAGATAAAATAGAACACCGAAGCCAAAAAAAATTAATGAAGTAAAGTTAGCTTTAACAACAACTCCTGTTTTAATTAGCCCTGACTTTACAAAGCATTTTATTTTTTTTTCTTTTGCATCTAAACATACTATTGCAAGTATTATTTTGTAGAAAAATAGTGAAGGATTTGAGCAACCTATTGGTTTCTTTAGCAAGGCCTTTAGAGATGCATCCCTAAAATATAACATCATGGAGAAACAAGCCTTTGCATTGGTAAAAGCATGAAAATATTCTAGAGTTTTACATTTTACATTCCCACATCATTGCATATGTTCCTAGTGTTTTGGTAAAAGATACTCTTACACAGACGGATCCTGATGGAAAACGAGGCAAGTGGATAGTAGTCATCCTAGAGTATGATATTCAAATAAAACCTACCAAGCTTATTAAAGGGTAGGGATTGGCTAAGAAAATGGCTGAGCCAAATTTCCATGCTCTTAACATAAATTTCATATTTTCTCTTGATGGATAGAAAAAGCAGGCAACTCCACAGGTTTCAAAAGAATTTTCTACCTCTCCTTGGTATGCAGATATCATTTACAGAATTTACAAGCTCCTCCTGGTTTAGCTAAAAATAAAGCTAGATTTCTTAAGTTAAAATCTATGAAATTTTGCATTTTAGATCAGAATATATATTGGAAAGATGTTGGGGGTATTTTGTTAAATTGTTTAGTGAAGGATGAAGCAGATAATACCATGCAAGAATTCCAACAAGGAGACTGTGGAGGACACTTATATTGGAAAATCACAACCAATAAAATCCTCATAGTTGGTTTCTTGGCCCACTTTATTTACAGATGTATACAAGAAGGTCTCAACATGCCATCAATGCCAAAATTTTAAAGGTAAAAGAAAGTTGTTGCCCTTACCCCTAAAGCCTATTTCAGTGGCGGTCCCCTTCCAACAGTGGGGTCTAGATTTCATTGGAGAAATCCATCTGAGCTCCTCAGCTCAACATAGATGGATCTTGACAGCCACTAACTATTTTACCAAGTGGATTGAGTCTATCCCAACTGAGCACACTACATACACGATCATCATACAATTTTTAGAAGGTAACATTCTGTCTAGGTTTAGATGTCCACGTAAGATCATAACAGACAATGTTGCAACCTTTAAATCAAATAAAATGATATAGTTTTGCCATAATTATAACATAAAGTTAGGACACTCAACTTCCTATTACCCACAAGGGAATGGGTTAGTTGAGTCCTACAACAAGATTTTAGTCAACATCATCAAAAATCTATTGCAGGAGACTAAAAAATCCTGGTATAAAAAGTTTATTAATGCCCTGTGGACTGACCGAATTAGCACCAAAAAGTCTATTGGAATGTCTCCATTCCAAATAGTATATGGAGTTGATGTTGTTTTTCCCGCCTCTCTGGGAGTTCCTGTGTTAAATTTGTGATAGGAATCTCAAGTAGAAACCAATGATTTACATAGAAGAATTAATCAGTCCATACAATTGCAGCAGTCTAGGGAGGAAGTCTACAATAAAAATCAAATCATTAAGGATAAGATTAAAATTATCCATGATAGAAGGACTAAAGCAACTGATTTTCAACTAGAGGATATAGTATTGAAATGGGATTCAAGTAATGAGGACAAATGAAAACATGGGAAATTTGATCATCTATGGAAGGGACTCTACGAAGTTGCAGCCTTCCACAGAATTAATGCATTTTTCTTGAAGAAATTGACTGAAGAAGTACTGCCTGGTGGACCTATCAATGGCAGATTTATCAAACACTACTTTCCTCAAAGTTAAATCAGTTTTCATTTATAATCATTGTATATATCATTTTACTATTCCACTGCAAGAGTGAAGGTGGCTAACATTAGAAATTGAAGCCTAAAGAGAAGATCTTGACCTTCTAGTGATTTTTTACCCATAATTAGGAATAACAACAGGTAATCAATTTATCTACGAAATAAGGACTCCATGCCCAATGGATAAAGGCTACTAATCTATAGCATTATTGACATCTCACAAGGAGCATGCCATCCCCAGTGGAGCCACTGTTAGGGTCCTATAATCTATAGAATCATAAGTTGATTATCTGTGAATTTTCATTTATGTGATTATTGTAAATAATTTTCCTTTCTACAAATTAATTCCAAAATAAAAGAAAGGGGACACAAAAAATAAATATATAAAGAATCAAAATACCCTAAAAATAAGTGAGCAAGTCTAAATACCACTCAAAAAATGAAAACATGCATCAGTAATACCTTAGAAAGTTTGAATAATGTGCTTCCAGTTAAATGCCACATTGAAGTTAGATAAATAGGCTTACTTAGTTTAATCACACCGTTTAAGTTTGATTAGGTTTGATTAAATATAATTAGTTTAGATAATTGAATATTGTAACCACACAGTGTAACTATGGTTAAATAGTTAGAATAAAATGGCTTAACCACACTGTTTAATCGTGGTTTAATTTTGAGTTGATTAGATTAGTTAAAGTTGATTAATTAAACTATACCATTTGATCGTGGTTTAATTGACAATGAAATAAATTTAATGTAATAAGCCCTCTTTACATGGTAGAAGTGCAAATGTATATAATATTGAATAAAGTTTAACATGCCATGACATTTCATCATTTTCTAAATAAAGTTCGCGCAGCATTGGATGGTGAAGGTCTCACCCGCTCAGATCAACGGCGGGTGATGAGCTTTGTTCCCCTCCCCCCCCCACCCCCCATCCCTCTGACAGTTAACTTGGGGGGGGGGTCCAAAAAGTGGTTCCCTCTTATACCGCCTTGGCGACGTGTCCGCTCCACATCCATTTCGCACCACCCTCCCACCTAATACCAAAAATCGTCACTTCCCCCTCTGAATTCCACCATCTTGCTCCTGTTATTACGACCATTAACTCCACTATGCTTACGCCCCATTCACCATCTTCTAAGTGGACCTCCCATCCCCCCCTTAGACCTATACCACGCCGCTACATGTTATCCCCCTATTTGCGTATTTCACTTCTGCAAAATTAACTTCTCATCCCCACTTCTCCCCAATACACTGCTACCATCTGGCACTTCCACCACCTCATCATCAAACCGTTGAGCAATTAATATCTATCATTTCCCACAACAATGGACCCGCTCCTCCAACCGCTTAATTGAAACGGTAAACCATTTTTCCTACATTATCAAAGAAAACGGTTTTATCCACAATTCTTTTGTTGTTTCAAGGTAACAATTGTATCAGAGATGTTACAGTGCCCCGACTCCAAACCAAAGCCTATTGTAGCACCAAGTTAGTGGAACATGTCACTATGACCGTGCATTAAGTCACTAGTCTGCATCTAACCACTAATCTTCATCCATTTTTTCCCGGGTAATTCAAAATTCCTTGTCTATTTTCCTTCCAGCATGGCTCCCAGAGGAAAATATAAAGTCACAAAGGACAACCCCCTACTACCCCATGTTCTAGATTTAGACCACCAACCCCTAGTAGACCAATAATACAAGATTGTTGAAACTAATTGTGAGTTCGACCTGTATGAACTACACAACTGGTTGAAACAGATATTTATTGACCTCGGTGATGAATTGGGTTTGTGGGAATCCTCCCTGCCACAATTATTTTTCCCTCATACCTGTCATTAACACGAGTTTGTATCACGGTGACTATTCCACTATATCTCTAGTTAGAGGGAAAATGTGGCCCATAATAAGTTATAATGATATCCTTTTCACCATTACAGCTGAATCCATCTCCCAAATGCTCCAACTAAAAAATTATGACTCTTTGAAACTATTTTCAATAGATTCCCTCATGGAATTCTACAACAACCTAACCTTCCCATAGAGAGGTAAGATTTTTTTATACTTTTCTCCCTAAGGATTCCCAATTACCCAAGAAAAATCCCCCATATTCATCCTCTATGTTCCCAGAGATGACCAAGTAGATTATTTCTATTGTTTCATGTTTACTAGGCTACCAATCCGATCAGTGGGTTTATGAGGCCATTATTGGTTTTTTATCAGTGTTCACAACATGGGAAATGCCCTCCATCTTCAATTACAGTCAGTTTATATCAGATACAATCCATTATCAGTTCCTAAAATTATACATAGAGGGACCTTTCAAATATGCTTTAATACTTGTTTATTTGTTTTTTAACCATCAGGTATATAGGTTCCAATTTCCTTTATATAAATTGGATGAGCGGGGCAAGCCCGTTTCAATAATTCATTTGATCTCCTTGGTAAGGAAGCACTCCAATGAATTTACTTTCACAGAGTATGTTGATCGGTTTTTATACATAGTCTCATGTTTTTTAAACAATGATATTGAGCCAAGAATAGGTCCAGAAGTTAAAAGGTTCCTCCATCTAAGTGAATAGATGAAAACAGGAGATTGGTATTTGTACCAACACTATACAGAGATCAGGGTTTATGGTTGTGAATTTCCACCTTACATATTTCCAAAGTTTGTCCCAATGAGGATGTTGTTAGTGGAGTACATAAGGCAGATGACCAATATGGATAAGTTGCATTTTTTGGTGGAAAAAAATAAATCATAGTTCAAGATAAAACACAAGTGAGCCCATTCATTTGCAATAGTAGAGCAACACCCAAAGAAACAGACATCCTCCTAAAGCAAATGAATTTCACATTGAGCTTCACCTAGTCCCATGACCCCCTCAAAATCATTTCAAGGTTGAGAGTGGAATAGAAGACTACTCCCTACTCGCACACTTTCGGACCAAAGATCGAGAAGTATGTGAACTAGGATCAATGGAAGGAAAACACTCTGCAAGAGGTAGAAGAACAGGTACTCTCCACTACAACAACACAGACTCCTACGCCACAGGAGAAGCATGACAAGAGACCAAGGGGGAATCTTCCCCTACAGTAACATAAATACTTGAAAAGGAGTTTAAAATCTACAAAGAAAAGGCAAAAGACTACTCCAGCAACTGAAGGATCCTTTGAAGAGGAAAATGTACAGACAATAGTTTTGACAGGCCCTCATGCTTCAAGGAGGACTGAGGACATTTTTGTAGGATATCCATCCTCTTCGGCCTCCCAAGATCTAGTGGACACTTCTGAGGCAGAATAATTGGTTCATGACCAAGATGAACCAAACATATTTGCTAAGTACAGAGAAATCAAGAAGAAAAATGAGTAACTAAAAGCTACAACATATACATAGTTTTGAAAGTAGACAACCTCCTCACAGCATAGGCTACTATCTGCTTTTGATACAGAGAAAGGGTAAATGTAGATATCCTTTCTGTAGGCTCAAATTCCTTTCCCAAAGACCCCTGAAGATTATAAGAAATCCATTTTTTCCTTCAACATTGATCAAATTCATCCAATTGATCAAATAGACCTGTACAAGCAAACAGGGGAGATGTTTGAGTCTACATTGACCACATCAGCAATGATAGCATCTAATCTACAAGCCTCTTTGAACAATATCTAATCTCAGCTTAAGTTAGAAAAAAATCTCCTCTCTCACCCAAGATACAAAGATCAAATCATTAGAAGACCTTGTAATCAAATTGGGATATGATCCCAGCGATGTGAAAGCAGCAGAAGAGATTTTCAAAAGGAAGAATGTTGATATTGCAACACTCAAGAAGCATCTCAAGTTTCCATCCACAGAAGACCTACAAACTAAGGAAGTTGTGGAGCTTGAGAAGGAAAAAAAAGATATGTTCAAGATCCTGATTGAACAAAGTGGACAGATCAAGGTAATGTAGGTTGAAATGGAGAAATTTCTAAAAGAGAGAGAACAAACAACACAAGTACCAGCAGTTCCATTGACAATAGTCCCTATTTCATCTACATTAGTAGTAGGGGCATCTACTTCAACAATTATCACCATTGAGGGGCACTCAATAGATTCTTCAGCGGAACTTATCAAGCCAACGGATGACTTGTCAATCAGAGGACAAGAAATTGAGAAGCTAAAAATTCAATTGAAGAACCTTCAGGAGCATAAACTAAAGGTTGACAGTGTATACTAGACAGAATTGTCGAAAACACATAGGTTAACATAGTAGATTGAGAAATTCCAAAGTGAATCAACAATGGCACGGGCTAAAGAGAGTATATGGATAGAAATAAATGAGGCCATGACTGAAATATGGCCCTTAATTCAGATTATTTTTTAGCAGGAAGAATCAATACAGGGGTCAAAAGAGGTGGTTGAAGAAGTAAAAGCAAATCTAGGGCAGAATCTTGGTGAAGCTACTGCTCTCATCATACTTTTTAATTCTAAAACAAGGTAAGAATTAGAAGAATTACAAATTGCAGATAGGACGAAGATGATTTTGGAATTGAGGAAGGTCCTTGCAAAAAGGAACCTTATGATGCAATTGGACAATAAATGTCACAATATGGAGTCCGTCATTCAGAAATTTCACACGAAATTTAATGTGCTTAATGAGAAGGGATTGTTGGGATTAATAGGAATTGGAGTCAAACTCATTAGTTTAGAATAGTATCACCAGAAATTGTACCACATAACAAGGGATAAATCAAAGTTTGTTGGCATCAAAGGAAGCGTCACAGGAAAATATTTCATGAAAGCTTTGGATTTTGATCTGTCTAACAAACATGTGATCAAACACTTATTTTTCATCAAACGTACATTTCAAAAGTATATTGATGTGGTTGAAAATTTCAAAAAATTAGTAAAATTCTCCACTCCAAGTGAAAAAAGATGGGACGAATTGTGTGAATCACTTGAGTAAGACAGTTTTTACCCCAACAGTGAGGTAGCACTTTTCTAGGCCTAGTCATCAACAACAAACCTCGAAAATAGTGCCAGAGCATTATAGTTGCTTTAGCTTCTATATTTTTTTTTTCTATTTTTACAAACAGTTTAGGATATTTTGTAAAAGATCTTGAGGTTTTCACTCAAGATAATTTTTGCTAATTTTGTATAAGAACTTCATAAATCGAAGTACAGATGTTGGAACTTGTATGAAGAAAGCATAAAATTGGTGTAAAGTTGTTCACTGAGCTGAAAGTGATCATTTCTTTAATACATAAATCTGTTCCAGGATTCTTGTGTCAGACTAACTGGTGATGTTTTTCTTTTTGTAAACTCCTTGTAACTTTGTATTCCATATGCTATTTTGATCTATATTGTTTAAAAAAAATGAAAGGCTGAAGTTATTTAATTACACTTTGTCTTGGATTTTAAGAAATATCTATCTTTTCAAACTGAAATTGAATATAGAATTCTTAACTTCTCTATGTTTAATCGAAACTTAAGCTTTTCCTCTCTATCACTCCATCAAGCTACGAAGATCCAATACCCTGCCTACCTTGCCTTATTACATTTGTTCTGATATTTCTTGATTTGATCACCCTAAGGCCTTTGACTCCATTTTCCTAATGGCCTTTCTCTGCAATTTCAACTGAACAATTAAAAAAACCAAACTTTGAACCTTGCATCTAGCCTAAAATCCTAAAGCAACAAAGCTAAATCTGACAAAGAGATCCCTCTCTGAGTTTAGAAGGACTAGCTTCTAAACTTAAAAGTGGTTTTGTGGTTACCTATGCAATTCCTTTACAGCCTAATAAATTATGGAGTGATAACAAAATCTTTATAATGCTCCAACTCCAAAGGCATTCCTTTGAACCATTTGTCCCCCTCCAAAGATATTTTTTTGGTTGATGCTACAGTGGATTTTGACACGATGAATTTCAATTCACCAACTTTTACTTCATCTCCATCAAAATTTAGTGAAAATTCTTTGGTCAACTCCACATTATACCCCTGTATTTTTTCACAGAATTTGACACAACCTGATTTCTCAAAGGCTACCCTAATGGCAAGGTATGATTTGATAAGTGAAGGATCTTGTGGTTCAAAACTCACAATCTCTCCTCCCTTTGTCTTCCTCTTCTTCTCTAGAGTTTTCATTGCAAAAAAAAAAAAGACTTTTAAGACACAAAACTTGGGTTAGGGCTTGATGTTTTATCAAGGTTGGTACTTCAAAACAGAGTTTAAAATGCTTTTCAAACCCTAAATGACTAAAACAATACAAAAATACCACAATTTATGGCTGGTAACGGAAAGAGATGAAGATGCTTTGTTTTGTCCTATGTGAAGCACCCTAAATGCAACGATAGAGAGAAAAGACACTTCAATTAGCTAAAGGATAGGCTCAAGATGCTTCCAAACTTTCCAAGACGTCTGATAATTTCAACTTAATTCATGTAAGGTTGACAAACTAAAAAAAATTCATGATTTCAAGGCAAGTGGATAGGTGGAAAAACAATTGTTTTCTCAAAGGCTACCCAGATGGTTGGGTCTAAGTTGATAAGTGATGGATCTTGTGGTTCAAACCTCACAATCTCTCCTTGCTTTATCTTCCTCTTCTCTAGAGTTTTCATCCCAAAAAAAAGGACTTTAAAGACACAAAACTTGGGCTAATGTTTGATGTTTTATCAAGGTTAGGACTTCAAAACAGAGTTCAAAATGCTTTTCAAACCCTAAATGACTAAAATAATACATAAATACCACAATTTATGGTTGATAATGGAAAGATATGAAGATGTTATGCTTTTTCAAGTGTGAAGCACCCTAAACGCAGTGATAGAGAGATAAGACACTTCAATTAACCAAAGGACAGGCTCAAGATGCTTCCAAACTTTCCAAGTCCTTTGATAATTTCAGCTTAATTCATGTAAGGCTAACAAACTTAAAATTTCATGATTTCAAGGTAGGTGGATAGGTGGAAAAAATCATTGTTTCTGTGTGCAGCACATGTCATGCACAGCGTTAAGGAAATGGAAGGAGAAAAACCCAAAAACAACAATGAACTATGTTGCAAAGGATCCCAAAAGTTCTTATAACTTTAAACAACCTTACTTATACCAAAAAATATGGGGTTCAGAGATGGTTTGGTCAGTCAAATATGATGAAAATGGGGTGACTATGTGCATGCGTAGCACCAGTGTGCACAATACTCTGTAAGTAAGAAATTTGTGGTTTCAAACTCGGTTTTTTAGTTGGGAATTGGTAAATTATTTCAAATTTTGACATAATAGAACCCCAAATCAACACACACACACCTGGAATCCGCATTTGATGAGGATAACTGATCCTTTGATCTTTGTGCAGTGTTCCCCTACAGCCTATGTGTAGCAAAAAAATTGATCTTTTTCAAGCCCCTTGAGATGAAATGTCTACGAACTCTAAAGGTTTAAGGATGAACTTGCATGCAATTTGATAGCTTTGTAGAGAAATTCATTCTTCCTTTGGAAATAATGGTACTTTAGGAAGATCAAAAGGTTGAGCGCAACAAAAACATGATGATGCGAAATCTAAAGATGATTGTTGTACATTTACTGATGTCACCCACAACTAAATGGTTTTTAAACCTATTTGACATGACTTGAATCTTTTATACAAATACCCCTTAGACTATCATGCTTGGTGAATTCATAAGCTAAATCTTGCAAACATACCCCCAAAATGAATATTCAGATGAATACACTTTGACCCCTATATTATATGACCCTAATATTGGCTCCAATGGGGATGGAAACCTCCCTGTAAGGTGCCAAGAACACCGTAGACTAGTATCATGAACCATTGTGGCAATGGAGTCCGCTCTACAATCACTCCAATTTAAACCAAACTAACTTGTTGAAATCCTAAATATAACTCGAAACCATTATGAAAACTGAAACTAATTCAATACTGCACCAATACTAAAGTTGCACACCTTACTGCTGAAAACCACACTAAAATTCATGCTTGCCCAAGCAAGCTTATTCCATGCCATTTCCTACTCTATCTTGCTTAAAATATCTGCCTAATTAGGTGATATTGAAATTCCAATATAGTTGATCAACAGAATGACTACTTGATTGCTTTTTGGTCTCATTTGCTTCAAAAAGAAAGAAAATTTTAAAAATTGGCCACTCAAACTCTAGGTGATTTTGATCTACATAATCTATAACCAACACAAAATTCAGTTTTCTTGAATATTTCAATAGGTTTTCCAAATGATCCCGAAAATCATGGAGAATTTTCCCTTGTTTGTTAATGCCTTCAAACTTTCACTAGAAAACTCATGGTCATTGTCAAAAGGAAAAACAACAGTTTGCTTAGTAAAATCTCTATTCATATCATCCGAAAGACAAGACTTCAAATGCTGATGAAAAATTCAAATAGGACAGTTGTTATTTGTACACCTGAAAATGTATTTTCATATACTTCAACAAAAGCAATGTCTTTGTGCTTTTCTAAACTTTCTGGCTTTGTGTTTTCAAGGGCTGTAAGATTATAAATATTTTTTCTATCATTCGAAGGATCCAAAACAACTTGTTGTTCTTCAGCATCTCCTTGGAACTCAATGATAAAATTCTCTTATATTGAAGAGTTGATTACCAGAATTTATTGTCTATTATGCTTATTCTTGTGTGACTTTATTTGAAGACTGTCATTTACATGTTCACTATCTAAATTTTCCATACATACAACTTCAGAAACCTAAAATTGGCAAGTTTCTTTTTGAAATGAAAACGCAGAAAATGAAAAGTCTAAAGAAAAGCTCGAATGACAATCCTCATCCATATGTTAGTTTCTTAAAATATGAACATTTTCATTAGACCTAAGGGACAAAACGTGAGTTTCCACATCAAGATCCTAACTATCTTCATCCTTATCAGGATCATATAAAAACTTACAAAAAAATTTCATATCTTCATCAATTTCAGGGGATAGAACGTGAACTTCATCATTAAATTCCAGCTCTTTTTCATCTTCAGCCAAGGGAATTAGTACCTGCTGGAATTTTTCCTAAATTTCATGGCAACTAACTTCTAGTTTATGTTCTTGATGTTGGGATAAAAATACATAAAGGGATTCCTTAATTTCATCATCCATACACTCCTCATCACCATAAATATTTTCCAGATATTGAACGAAATCTTCAAAATATGCACAACATTTTTTAACCAACAACATGGAAGGACAAAGTTCTTTAAAATGCTCACAAAAAATCGTGTGAAAATATGTAAGAGAACACAAACTAGCAGGTGGAAAATCTTCATACTAGGATCTAGCTTTTCCTTCTAAAGTTTCCATGAATATTTTCATTAAACAATCCTCATGAAAATGAATCTTTAACTTACACACATGCCTATGAAACCTCATCAAATGAAGTGCAACATCCTCTTTTTCCTGATCTCTAAATTTTGGCAAATAAGTATATCAATCCATGAAAGGAATTCGATTCGGAAATCCTAAACTATGATCTATATTCATGGGATCATACCTTCTAAATTGAGAATTCATCTTGAAAACGTGGAAACACCAGTGGAACTTGAAAATCCAGATTCAGCTTGATTGGAGTCGCCAAGTGAAAGGTACAAAATTATTGTGTCTGACTGTTGTCCACCATCACCATTCAGATCTGAAACTTGATAGTCTTTCCCAAGGAATATGGAACCTTTCGACTCCCCAGTAGGGTTGCCAGAATGTTAACAATCCGTAGTTTTCCTAGGTTGAGGAGGAAAATTGCAGAGGTAACTACAAACCACTTCAAGCCATAATATAGCCCTTCTAACCTGGAGAGGGCTCTCTCACTCGGCTTACTTCAACAAATAGGATATTAGGCTAGGTAATCAACTCAATAAGTTTGGTTTTTCAGATGTTTTTTGATGAGGAAAGAGGCAGATCCATTGGGCATGGAGTCACGTCAAATCAACTTTTTTGTCCAGTGATATGAGGGAAAAGAGGGGATTGAATCCACAGGGGCAAGATAGGTAGCTTTGGTGGTGGTTTTATATTAAATTGTTGTGGAAGGTGAAGGAAGAAAAAATGAAGGACAAGCACATTAGAGCATCAAACAATAAATGAATTCTAAAATGTTGTTATAAAGCTAAAAACATTAATAGCTTGGAAAACTAATCGGAGCATCATTAAGGATGGATTATGAATCAATCATTTGGTTTTTTCCAAGAAATAAAGATGTACATTAAAGGGATGAAAAACACATAAGATAACTCACAAGTCAAAGGAGCACAAGCCACCAAAATTTTGACACAAGAATCCTTGCAAATCACCTATTATTCCATTCATTCACTGGCAAAAAGTCTTCAAAATTACAGTGCACAAAAAGTATTCTCTCTAAAATTAACTAACAACTAAGCCCCTCTACATTCAAAATCATCCAATATATATAAAATATTGTTTCTAAATCAAAGGAGGTCGAAACCCACCTATTCCCTAATAGATGGAAATGATTACATAAAGATAGAAAAGAAAAAACCATTATTCTATAAACTAGTAAAGTATCTTTGACTATTAACTATAATATAGCCTACACACCTAATACATCAAACTTGTACAAAATATCATGAGTGAAGTGTTTACATAGTAAAACATAAATAATAGCATGATAAAATCCCTCCTTTGCTAACACTGGGGTAAAAAATTATGTTCAAAACACTGAATGTGTCTATGCGCAACACTTGTGTGCAACAAAAGAGTGTTCTTTCTCTGGTTGCATAGATAATTGCACACTAAAAAAAAAATCTTGGTTGATGCCTTGTTGACTGTAATGAAGGTATCCATGCCCTGTAAGTAGATTTTTTTTTCCAAAAATACCCTTTTCTAGAAACCCTAGTTTCGCAGCTTATCTTGTGCATAGCAGCTATCACTCGTCTTTTCACTTGATTTCTTTTCTTCAACAACCTCAACTAGCAAATCTAGGATTTCCCTATCCTTTTGCTGAAGTCTCTACTGAGCCTGTTGAATATCTTCCTTCACATTTCTATATTTCTTCTTCAATGTCCAATGATGCATGTAAATGTTCTTTACTTGCTTATGTAGAGGAAGGGATTTTCTCAACATGTAATTAGCATCATCCATGGTTGTTTTATAGATGTCTATAAGATCACTCAAATATTTCCTAGTATTTTCATCTTGCTTCTTGAGTTCAACAATTTCATCTCGGGTCTCTCTTAATTTCTTCTTCATCCTCATGAAGGTGAACTTCCCTTCATCTTCCTTCTGCTCTTGCATTGTCTTCTCTTCTTCGATTTGTAGCTTTTTATATGAGGCTCGTGTAACCCTGATTACTGGTTTTCTACCTTCTCAACCTCTTCCTTAATTACCTTTCCTTCTCCCTTAGATTTGGCAACAGTTTGTGTGGATTTGACCATATGCATGTCTTTACTAGATTGATTTGTTTTTCCTAGGATGGTCTTATTTAGTTTCATGTTTTCTTGTTGCAGTTGTTATATAACTAAGTGAGCTTCTCTTAATTGTTTCTCTAACTCCTTAACTTGCTTGTATTTCTCATCCATAGAACTTGTTTTTGCTTGAATTTCCCAAGGCTCAACAAGTTATTCAGTTATCTTCTCCAATGGTAATCTTTTAGCAGTTGCCTTGGTGAGTGGCTTTCTTGGCACTAGAATCTCCACTACCTCTGGTGAGAATTGTAGTTTTCTACCCTTTTTCTTCGATGATTGCTAAATTCTTGATGGACTTCCAGCATACTGCATTGCAAACTTAGACGAGGTTAGAAAATCCTGCCATACATGTCTCCTTTTCTGCAATTCTTCTAATACCAACAATTTTATTAGTGAAAAATGAAATAATCTTGAGTCAACCATGCCCTTCTTCATTCTCACTCTCTCAACCATCCTGCCTAAACTCCTGAAGATGTAAAAGGGTAGATTTAAGGTATTTTTTACTTGAGATATGCATGAGGAGCCTGAAATGATATTGATAGACCTTGGTGAATCCGACTTCACACGTGAAGTACCTCTAAATTACCTTCAGAAGCTTGTTGTAATGTTCCAATAAGCAGTCACTAGGCACTACAACACCAAAATCCTAGTTTTCATACTCTAGTTTCATGAAATCCTTATAATGCTCCAACTCCAAAGGCATTCCTTTGAACCATTTCTCCCCCTCCAAATTTATTTATGTGGCTAATGCTATGATGGCTTCTGACATGATGAATTCCAATTCACCAACTTTTACTTCATCTCCATAAAAAATTTAGGGCAAATTCTTTGGTCACCTCCACATTATACCCTTGCATTTTTTCACAGAATCTGACACAACCTATTTTCTCAAAGGCTACCCTAATGGCAAGGTTTGAGTTCATAAGTGAGGGATCTTGTGGTTCAAACCTAAAAATCTCTCCTCCCTTTGCCTTCCTCTTCTTGTCTAGAGTTTTCATTTCCACAAACAAGACTTTGAAGACACAAAACTGGGGCTACGGTTTGATGTTTTATCAAGGTTAGGACTTCAAAACATAGTTGAAAATTATTTTCAAACCCTAGATGAATAAAACAATAAAAAATACCACAATTTCTAACTGGTGATGGAAAGGGATGAAGATGCTTTGTTTTGTCCTGCGTGAAGCACCCTAAATCCAACGATAAAGATAAAAGACACTTCAATTAGCCAAAGGATAGGCTCAAGGTGTTTCCAAACTTTGTAATTCCTCTTATAATTTAAACTTAATTCATGTACGGCTAACAAACTAAAAATTTAGCGATTTCAAACCACTTGGATAGGTGGAAAAAATTCATTGTTTCTGTGTGCAGCACCTGCTTTGCACAACATTAAGGAAATGGAAGGTAAAAAAAACCTGGAAACATCGATGAACTACACTGCAAAGGATACCTAAAGTTTTTATAACTTTAAACAACCTTACTCATACAGAAAAGGCAGGGCTCAGAGATGGTTTAGTTAATCAAATATGATGAAAATGGGGTGACTGTGTGAATGCGCAGTGCCCATGCGCAACACCAGTGTGCCAACAAAATAGTTGTGGGCCAATGAGCACAATTTAGGTTCATCAGTGAATGATGAGGATGGATTACTCACAAAAAACCCAAATCTAATATTTGGGCAACGTGGATGATCAAGAGAACTTGGATGACTAGACATCTAGCCCATGACTGGGACATCAGATGGAGACCTGAAGCAGACAATGACCTTGTAAAGTGTTACTAGGTCTTGGGATAGAGATGTTAGGATGTACATGGAGGAGCCCTTAAGGTTTCAATGGATAATAGACTTAATATAATTTCTATGAAGGTCAAATCCATTATTAAACAATATATCAACATCTTGTAAATCTATGTCATCAGAAGCACAAGCAACAAAATTTTTAGACGGATAATATTCATGTAAAGGGGGGAGTTCAATTTAAAGAGTACCTAAAAACTTTGTGACTTCATGAACCAAAACGCTAGACTTTCCTTCTTGGTTATTGGTTCTTGGTGACTAGCCCACTATCATATATTCGCGCCCGAAACGTTCTACTACCCCCAAACCTCTTTAGGAAAACTGCAACCAAATGTCTTATCTCGTGAGACCCAAAACATCTAAATGGGACTCCCCAGAAATCAATATCCTATCTAAAGTAAAAAGGCCCTGAATATAAGTCGATATCCATCAGCAGGCCTCCATTAAAATCCACTTCTATCAATGCCCAAGCAACCCTCTTGTCCAACTTCCCCAAGCTCCCCTCCTCCACATAAAAGAATTTTCCAATCTTGTTGGCAATTTTCATAATTGTTTGTTTTGACTAAAGTTCTAAAGGAAGTCCCAACAACTTCATACATAAGGTCTTACAATGTGAGACTTCCTTTAAAGGATTAAATCCCACATTCCACCTTTGGAGAGAAAAAATTCATTGTCCCCTGACCCAAGGAAGAGAGACAATTTTATTTGCATCCTCTGGAATGATAAAGTGAAATTAGAACCATACATTGAAGAGGATACTAACCTTTAGTCGATATTTTAGAATTGGGGTCCAACATTTATTGAACCAACCTTTCAAAGTGTCCCAATCAATCTTAGTGAACTCCCACCTATTGACTAGTGCCTACAAATTGAGACTCTCCGCCCTATCCTAGAACACATCCACTCCAAAATCCAGACTATGGATAGGAGCCGCAACCTTAATCGACTTATGTTTGTGAGGTCAGGGCTTTTGTGCCATGGAAATTAAACCAACAAAAACCTACCTACCCCCATCTAGCTTTCTCCTAGTGAGAATATCCTCTCCCTCTCCTGTTTCAGACAATGAAGCTTTTACGCAACTCTTCGATCGTCTTATGCCCTTATTCTCAACCTCCATTGTAATCTCTACCAACTCATCCAAATCCAATGAGAAAACACTAAGGGAATCCATCAAATTTCTAATTCAAGGGTCCCAAAGATGACCCAAACTTCAAATACTTCCTAGAAAAATTACACCTTACCATTCCCCTCGTTTCAAAAACTCCTTACCACTAATCGTGATTTAATCCTGACTACTGAAACTACCTTAAAATACCATTAAACCACCGCTTATCACCGATAGGATCCTAGCGGATAGAAAATAGAAACAACCAACCTCCTGTAACATTCCAGGCATGCAAAATGTTTGGTCCCACTACCTTCCAAATGTACCCTTGCGAGCATGATAAGAAAGACACACCCTGCCACCTCGGTTAGTGAAAACACAAGTTATCCACTTTCATCATGCAAAACCCCAAGAGTTGAAAGTAGAAAAGTATAAGGAAGGGAACATGATCCTTAATATGGAAATATAGGACACTAAAATCTAAAAAAATGGAATACAAAGAAATTCTAGTGAGGCAACCAAAAAATATTGAAAAAGGATAGAGTTAAATGGATCCCCATGTGGGACAACAAAATAATCAATATTGTCAATCCCCACAATAAAGGAAAAAGGACGAAAATTCAAAATCTAAAAAATGTCTCAAGTGACAATCATAAATGTTGATCTTTCGATACATCTACCACCCTAAGGCAAAATGACTATCCAAAGGAAATTTGAAATGCTCCAAGTCCTGTGTATGAGCTTGAAACATTTGATGGCAAACACTGATGAGATGATTCCTTACTTGTAATAGAAAATAACCCCCTTGGCTTCATAGACCCTCAACTTTGTAAGTCACATCCTTACAAATAGGCACAATCTAAAAAACCTGGGATTACCTGAAAACAACTAAGCCCTAAGATACATAAAGAATCCAAAGAGACCACGAGCTAAGGCACTCTCTAGTTGCTTCCAAAAAATAATAAACACCAATTTGAGAAAAAAAAGACCAACATAAAATTAAAAAAAAAAACTGCAACAATGAATGTAATCTAAAACTGAAACCCACTAAACTCGATGAAATATTTTGACTCAGCATCTAATATACTCTCCAATGGACCTCATTCCCAACAATCTTGTTGGGTGAATCATCGGATGCAGAAAAGTCAAGTTGAAGTTGCAACGTGGAAGGATTAGAACACTTTCGGGTGTTTTGCATATTCCTCCATTGGCCAAAAATTTGATTTCTATAAGGAAGATGGATGATGTAGGTGTAAAAATAGTGTTCGAGAAAGATACCTGCAAGATGGTTTGGGGAGCACTGGTATTGATGCAGGGAGTTCAGATTAGAACTTTGTACAAGCTTCTGGGTAGTATTGTTATTGATGGGTGCAACAGTTCTGTGGTTCGTAAAAGTGGAACAAAAATCTAGTGTTCTCTAGAGAAAAGACCATGCTATGGCATCAAAGGCTTAGACATATTGGAGAGAAGGGCCTTTGAATACTTCATGGTAATGGTATGGTAGACGGTATGTATAATTTCTCTCTAGATTTTGATTCTTGTGAATATTGTGTATATGTGAACCAGAATCGGGTGAGTTTCCCCTCTGGTGCTAAGAGGGCGAAAGGGATATTAGAGCTTGTGCACAGTGATGTCTTTGGACCTATGTTGGTTCCATTACTGGGTAAGTCTATATACTATGTATCATTTATAGATGGCTTATCAAGGAATACATGGATATATTTCCTCAGGAATAAATCTAAAGTCTTTGATAGGTTTAAAGAATTTAAGGCTCTGGTGGAAAACCAGACAGAGAAGAAGATAAATGTTATGAGGACAGATAATGGTGGATAGTTTTGTAAGAAGTGTGGTTTAGTATGACAGAATACTACTCCATACACACCTCAGCAAAACGGAGTTGCAGAAAGAATGAATAGGACATTGATGGAAAAGTCAAGAAGCATGCTCAACGATGTCAGGTTAGGGTAGGAATTCTGGGCAGAAGCGGTGGAAACTGCATGTTACCTGGTCAATAGATCACCTTCATCAACATTGGAGGATAAGACTCCACATGAGGTATGGACTGGTAAGAAACCTTCTCTTTCACATTTGAGGGTATTTGGTTTTGATGCATATGTACATGTTCCAAAGGAGAAAAGAACCAAGTTGGATAGTATATCTGAAAGGTGCATCTTTATTGGGTGTAAGGATGGTTTAAAAGGTTATAAGCTTTGGAAC
Organism: Pinus taeda; assembly: GCA_000404065.3. NCBI lineage: Eukaryota > Viridiplantae > Streptophyta > Pinopsida > Pinales > Pinaceae > Pinus > Pinus taeda. The sequence continues at coordinate 136,551 of APFE031377084.1, forward strand.
CCAGAAACAAGAAAGGTTGTGTACAACCGAAATGTGGTTTTTAGAGAGATGAAAGATGTTATTAAATATGAAGTCCTACCAAAGGAACCTTAGAAGATATAGTTTCATCTAAAGGAGGAAGAATCAGACTCTACAACAAAACATGAATCAAAAGATGAAGAGCCACAAACTCCAACTATGAGAAGATAAGTTCGGGAAAGAAGGAAACTAGAAAGGTATAGTCCATCTGCTTTATGTTCAATTTTTTCTTTATCTATTACTGATGATGATCCCAGAACTGTCATGGAGGAAGTAGATTCAGAGGATGGAAAAATCTAGAAAGAGGCCATGGTTGACGAAATGGCATCAACCATGGCCTCTTTGGACAAAAACGAGGCTTGGGATCGATGGAGTTGTCAGCTAGAAGGAACTCCATTGGAATCAAATTGGTGTTTAAGAAGAAGATGAATGTAGAAGCAAGGTGGAGAAATACAAAGCTCGTTTGGCAGCAAAAGGTTATTCCCAGGTGTGAGGAATTGATTTTGGTGATATTTTTTCTCTTGTAGCCAAGGTAGCTTCTATTAGATTACTTTTATCTGTTGTTTCTACTTTTTATTTTGAGGTAGAACAAATGGATGTGAAGACAACATTTCTTCACATGGATCTGGAAAAAAGATATCTACATGAAGAAACATGAAGGCTTTGCGATAAAGGGAAGAAAAGCACCAGTATGCAAGTTAAAAAAGTCTCTCCATGGGTTAAAACAATCACCAAGGATGTGGTATTAGAAATTTCATACATATATATGGGGACTTGGCTTCACCAGAAGCAAAGTGGATTGTTCTGTGTATTTTAAATTAGTTGGTGACGTGTTATTTATCTAGTCTTGTATGCAGATGATATGTTGTTGATTGGAAATGACAAAGAAATTATCCAGGATTTGAAGAGGCAATTGTCCTTTAAATTCGACATGAAGGATCTTGGTGCTGCAAACTATATTTTGGGCATGGAAATTTAATGGGATCGGGCAAAGAGGAAGCTCTAGTTAAACCAGAGGAAGTATGACGAGACAATACTGCAGAGGTTTAATATGAAAGATAATAAATTAGTGAAGGTTCCTGATGCTGTCGGTGTAAAGTTATCTGTTGAACAGTGTCCCAAGACACAAGAAGATGAATAGGACATGTCTCGTGTTCCATAAGCAAGTATAGTCAGTAGCCCGATGTATGCAATGGTATGTACTAGACCATTTATTGCATATCTAATGGGAGTATTGAGTAGGTTTAAGTCAAAACCAAGGAAGGAGCATTTGACAGCAGTTAAGCGGGTTTTCAAGTATTTACATGGCACTAGTGATTATGGTTTTTGCTACCAATGAAGACCAGGATTTGATAGAGTTTTGGACATTTGTGGCTTGGAGTTAGTTGGATGAGAAATAGACAGTCTGTAGTAGAAATTTGAACTACAGAGGTAGAATACATGGGAGCCACTCATGCAAGCAAGGAATCAATTTGGTTGTAGAGATTGTGTTAAAGTATGGGGTCAGTACAATGAGCTATAAGGATAGATTGTGACAGCTGAAGTGAAATTTTCTTGGAAAAGAACCCTGCTTATCATTCAAAGACAATGCACATTGATGTTCAATATCACTTTGTGAGGGATGTGGTTGAGGTCAAAGATGTGTTGCTGCTAAAGGTGGACACTTTGAAGAATGTTGCAGATACATTGACAAAATCTGTGAGCACTGAGAAGTTTTCTTGGCGTAGAGAAACAATGGGCATTGTAGGGCTAGACCAATGACTAAGCTCTCTTGTGACCCCCTGTGTGGAAAAGAAAACAACAGGTGGGAGAACATTGGGTGTGTGTTATATTCTTTCCACGACTAGTTGCACGCGGGGGGTCACAAGGGGGATATGAGGTTCCTTCATTCATTGTGGCGGATGCAGCAATGGGGGTGTGAGGTTCCTTCATTCGTTGTGGTGGGCGCATCAGCGGGGCATGAGTTTTCTTCATTTGTTGCAGCGGGCACAAAAGGGGGGCATGAGGTTCCTTCGTTCATTGTGACGGGTGCAGTAGGGGGTGCCAACCCCTTGTCAGGGTTTTTTAGGGAAGCGGTAGCTCCCTTGCATGGGGTCTAGGGCGAGGCCCATAGAAATGTTTTTTGGACCCTATATTAGGTGGGCGGACCTACGTATGGCTTTGTGCATGGGTTTTGCACATGATTTTGTGCATGGGTTTTGCACATGGTTTTGGGCATGATGGTTTTCTTCCCATGGTATTTTGAAAATCTGGTCAAGGGAACTATGGTTATGTTCTAATACATGGTTAATGGATTGGGTTTATGAATGCTTCAACATGTATATATGTATTGTAACATTCAAAGAAACATAATGAAAAATCGATCTGGTTGTCTTGGTTTTGGGATCTAGGGGAAATCTCTATGTATTTATTTTATATTCTCGTCATTGTTTATTTTCTATTTTTAGAATTTGTCTGTGGGTAATTTATGTACAATATTAAAACCTACAAATCCTGTGTGCAGATGTAAACCAGACTAGAATCTATAAGAATCTGACACAAAGACTTGCAGGTACTAGAGAAAAACCAAAATAATCCAATAAAACGAGCAATGCCGTGATCATCTCAACTTCCTTCCAACCCAAAAATCATAATGACTACACAACATCATGTGTGGATAATCATATAGAACACAAAGACCTTTTTGCCAAAAAATAAATGCTTCTACATCCACAACCTCATAGAAACTACATGTTCCTCATGTGTGTCTTCTTGCTTGTCCCATAGATACGAACAACTCAACACTACCATCAGTTGCACCAACACCAACAACAACAACATATCCATCTGAAACTCTTCATAACCATGCCATTCTATTTGAGTCTCCATCTACCAAACAAAATCCATATCCCATCTAGGGGCCTTGTCACATACAAGGCATGACAAAATTAACTGTCCAAAGTGGGTCTGGGACAATGAATTTATAACATTTGGATATACTCATCGTCCACACACTTTTTGATTTTTTAATTTATTTTTAGAGATTCTCACGTCAAAGTTCAAAAAGCGGTTGTTTTCCATTCCCAAGTTTGAAATGGGCCTTGTTTTTCATCCTAAATCTCTTGATTGAATTGTTTAGATGGAAGTTCGACAACCAATGGTTTTCCATGCTCAGATTTCAGGTTGAAATGGGCCTTTTTAAATCTCTTAACTGATTTATTCACACGTGAGAGATCAAAGAGATTTACTAAACATGCAGATTTCTTTTGAACGAAGTTCCTTATGACAGATTGAAATATTGAAATGGAATTTGCTTCAAAATCCAAAGTAAATTGTTTAACATAAATTTGTAAAGGAAAAAGTTTAAGCACCTTATTACAAGAAATAGGCAACTGTGGAAAGACTAAATGAATTTGTTTGAGGACAAAGTGTAATGCATGGAATTGGTTCGTAGATTTATAGGTCGACTGAATTAAAGTTCAATGTTCCCTTTTTGATATATGGAATATGTGTATTCCTTGATGAAAAAGTTGTACATGTATAGCTGCAAAATTTTAGAGGCAAATTCTTAAATAAAATTGACATATAATCACAAGGAATAGAGACAACACCTTTTCGATTCACATGGGCACATACAAATTTGAGATGTGATGCAAGTCAAGAAATAAAAATTGCAGATTTGAGTGACTGTAATTTGGATTTTAGTGTTTTTTAATTATGGCATTCCATGCATCCTTTCCCTCTGGGTTTTCTAATTAAAGAAAGGTGGAGAGCATGTCATTTATGGAGTTCATGTAGAAGTAATAATCAAGGCAAGTATAGGGGTGGGGCACAACATTAGATGAGTATTACATGCAAAAGCGACGGATTGGGAGAGGTGTATCTTTATATATATGGTATACACATTCTTGATTCATGCAAATGACAAGCGGATAGTTGATGTTCTCGCACAATCAACTATAGCACACGTTTATTCTTAAGTATTCTTTGGTCATCATAACATTTTTATTTTTCAACTTTTTCATATATTGGAAGATTCATAGAACTAAAGGTATATGAAAAGGATCCTATTATAGTCAAAATACCAAATCAATCATGTAGGGGTAAAATTGTTTATTATGAATTTTGCAAATTATGGTGACTCTTTCTCCCTATTAACAGCACTAGATGTGGATTTCGTGGATTTCAAACAATTTTTTTCTTTTATTTTTTATTTTATTTTATTTTAATTATTGGAATCCCAATAAGACTTGACTAGAAGGTTTCATCTCCTCTGATTTGTGGTTGTTGGGTATGTGTTATATTTTTGCATGACTAGTACCACATGTGATACGTTGTGTTGAGGGTCATAGGGGGGAGGTACCCCCACTGCACGAGGATCGGGGTAATGCCCTGGAAAATAAAAATAAAAAAATTGGGCGGATCAATCCATGGTTTTGCACATGGTTTTACATATGGTGGTTTTGCCCATGGTTTTGTAAAATTGGTTAAAAAAACTATAATTACTTTCTAAACCATGGTTAATGGATTGGGGGTTTATGGATGCTTTGGAATGTATATAATGTATTGCAACATTAGAATAATATAATAGAAAAAACCAATTTGGTTTTCCCAATTTTGGATTCCAAGGCAAAAATATCTATGTATATTTTTTGTTCTCATCATTGTATATTCTTTTTGTTTTTTTAAGAATTCATTTGCATGTATTATTTGTACAGGGTTAAAACCTTCAATTGGTATCAAAGAATTTTTGGCTTCAAGGGGACACCTTATGGCTAAGGGGTTTTTCTTAGGCTTGTGGTACACCCTATTACAGTGAGAGATCTGCGCGATCGATCCTTGTGGTGAAAGGAAATGGAAAACAATGGAAAGATAAAGATCAGAAAATTTAATGGATAGAATATTGAGTTGTGGAAGCTAGAAGACTTGTTGGTGGATAAAGATCAGGGGATTGTTGTGGATCCAAGTATGACACCAATAGGGATGTCAATTGAAGACTAGACAAACTTCAATTAGAAGGAAAAGAGAAAGAAAGAAAAAAATTGTGTCTCTCACATTCAGTATTGTTGAATGTGTCAGGGGAAGCTACGAAAAAGGCTTTGTAGGAAAGTTATGGGCTTTGAATCAATCTAAGTCTCTGGTGAACAAAGTGTTCCTGCAGAAAAAGTTTTATAACCTGAGGATGAAGGATGAAGACTCAATGACAGAGCATCTGAATGCCTTTATTACTATGGTAAGCAAGTTATTATATATTGATATTAAAATTTCAAATGAAGATAAGTGCATCAGTTTGTTGTGTTCTCTACCAGACACATGGGATAGTTTGGTTATTTCCATAGGAAATTATACAAGTACCTTAAAATTTGATGAAATAGTCTCACCCATGTTGTCGGAGGAGATGAAAAGGAAAACTATGGAGAGTTAGAATGGAGATTCCTTGTCTGTAAGAGGATGCTCCCAAAACAGAAATAGAAATAAGTCCTCAAGTGGGATATCTAAGTCTAGAGGAAGATCTAAATCTCCAATAAAAATTATAAAGGTATGTTGAAAATATGGAAAATAACGACACTACAAAAAGTATTATAGATTTAAAACTCATGAGAAAGGAAAAACATCTAATGATACTCCTTCTACAGAGGAAAAAACCACTTCAAATGAAGGTGGGAATGTGTACTTGGCTTATTCAAGTACACACGTAGATCATGAGAAATGGTTGATTAACTCAGGTGCATCCTTTCATATGAATCCCCAAAGGGAGTAATTATGCAAGTATAAGAAATATGATGGTGGTGATGTCTTCCTTAGTGATCGAAGGAAGACCAAAATTATAGGACGAGGAAAAGTGAAGTTGAAGTTGACAAGAAGGAGGATTAGAATACTTGTTATTCTGTACATTCCAGGATTAGCCATAAATCTAATTTTTGTAAGTAAGATGGATAATATAAGTGTAAAAACGATGTCCGAGAAAGATATCTAAAAGATGGTTCGAGAAGCATTGGTATTGATGATGGGAATTCAGATCAGAACTCTATAAAACATTTTGGGCAGTACGGTTATTGATGGGTGCAATAGTTTTTTTGTTCTTGAAAGTGGAGCAAAAAATCTTGTAGCCTCTGGTGAAAAGACTATGTTGTGGCATCAAAGGCTAGGACATATTGGAGAGAATGGCCTTTAGATACTTCGTGGTAATGGTATGGTAGAAAGTATGTCTAATTTCTCCTCGGATTTTGATTTATATGAACATTGTATATATGGGAAGCAGAATTAGGTGAGCTTTTCCTTTGGTGCTAAGAGGGAAGAAGGAATATTAGAGCTTGTGCACAGTGATGTATTTGGACCTGTGTTGATTCCATAATTGGTTAAATTTGCGTACTAGGTCTATTTTATAGATGACTTCTCAAGAAATACATAGATATATTTCCTCAGGAAGAAATCTAAAGTCTTTGATAGGCTTAAAGAATTAAAGGCTTTGGCGGAAAATTAGTCAGAGAAGAAGATTAAGGTGTTGAGGACAAATAATGATGAAGAGTTATGGAAGAAGGAATTTGAAGAGTTCTATAAGTAGTGTGGTATAACATGATAGAAGACTACTTTGTTCTTCATGTAATTTTCAAAAGAAGAATTTTGAATTTCTAAAATTGAATTTTTTGGCTCTAAAATATCAAGTCAACCCATTTAATTGCACAAGTCGTCCCTACCTATAGAGATACCCATTCGACCTCCAAAAAAGAAAGTATATAAAGACTTTGACCTCCTCCTCAAACAACAATTTGAGTTACTTCTGTGAAAGCATAATATTAATTGTGTTCAAGCGAAGAAGGAGAGAGACAAGGGCAGATCAAGTTTCAAGGGCAAGTCAAACATCTAGGAAAACCATCTCAAGCACACTAAATCTTCGTAGAATGAACTTCTCGATTGACCGAATTCGTGAGATTACTTACCTTTGTTTAACCAAGCTTGACCTAGATTTGTCTATGGTCAATTTGACCTTGTTTTGTACAAAAGAAATATTAGATGTATCTCTTATTGATCTGAACAATTTCTCTAAGGAAAAGGTTGTTGGATTTTCCCCCATGTGGGTTATCCTTGGGTAAAATATTTGTGTGTCTTGTTTGACTTGTTAATTTTTTGTAGGTCAGGGATAAATTCCCTCCTCATCAAGAAAGACACCTCCTAGACCTTGGAAGAATTTAATTTGGTTAAAGAAAAAAATATTTTAATATGGAAACCCACATGTGCATGAAAGGAGAGGTCATCCCAAACAAGAATATGGACACCCTTTGATGGTTATAAATACAAGTCAAGTGACCCTCATTTAGAGATCATCAATCATTCTTCTTTTTTAGGTTTGGCATGCACAGGTCTGAAGTTGATTTGCGGAAGTTGGTTTGCATAAGTCAAAAATTGGTTTGCTCGTACATGTGATTAGGGTTTTTGGTTCCCAGCCTCAGGCATGCTACATGTTATTTTTGGTCGTAACTGTAAGCACACCAGCTCATTTGTGTGGTTGGAGGGTTTCAACCACACGCACATACACCCCCTCCACACAGCTGGAAAAATAGGGTTTGATTTTTACATTTGATCACAGAGTTCGAAAGTTGACCGTAGATATTGACAGTTGACTGCATGCTTCTGAATCGGGGTTTTGATTATTATCATTGTTTGGTTCATTTTTTAATATTGTTTAGTTGATTTTTCTATATAGTTTTGTGGATGAAGATATGGATCACTGTACTCTCTCTTTGCTAAAACATTCAATGACAATCTAATAAGAAGAAGAATTTGAAAGGGTTCCCCCCTTGGGGGTTTTTTCCCTAATCTCTAACCAATCCTGGTGTCTCTATGTGTGAATGTTTTTCTTCTATTGTTCCTTTATGTTCCACTGCATTGATGATGATATTGTTCTTTCTATATAATTGTATACTTTGTTGAATAATTTTGGAAAATTGAATGATGTTGTGATGTTGTGGGGTGAATTCAACATGTAAATGATGAAATGCAATTATCTAAAGAAAAGAACAATATAAATCTAAGAAAACTTAATATGGTATAAGAGCTAATCTAAAGAAAATTCATTGAGATCACCCCTACAAAGACACCATTGATTGGAGCAAGAGAAAATGGAGGAGACCTAAAATAATATTAGGGTTTGAAGGAAACCCTAGACAATTTGGTTATTAGGGTTTGATGGATATCATGAGGTTAGTGTTTGGAAGAAACCCTGAAGTATGATAAAGAGTTGAGTCATGTAGTCTTGAACTCCTAGCATGATCAATAAGGAGTTTCTCTAGCACTTGAGACCAATTTAACCCTAGATGGGTTAGCCTCAATTAGGCCTTGGTTGTTAATGAAGACAATTGGAAATATTGAAGGCAACATTGTTATATGGATAATATATGGTAATGAATCTTGAAGGTTGGTTCAAGAGGAAGATTATCACCTCTCATTAAAGGCAAGTATCTTTAAGATTTATTTAATTATTTGTGATACTATTCTTGTTTAGGTTTATTGTTTTGATTATTGATTATACTTCCTACATAGATGCTTGAGTATGAGAATACTTCTCACCTCCATGTGAGATGTGATAAGTAGATCCTTCTTAACGACCATCTAAGGTGTAGGAAAAGAAAGCTACGCAGGTAGAAAAGAGCTGGTTGTATCTGATGAAAAAGTTTGAAAGTAGCATCCAAAAATTATAATATGCAACTGTTAAGTTTCTGATGAAAATTAAGAGCTACAAGTTGCATATGTATCTAAATACTTTGAGGTATATATAGTGTATTATTTTAGTATTATGATTTGATTGCGAGTTTGGATGAAAAGGTAAGCTCTAAGGTGTGATGGGAACAACACATTCATCAATGACTCATATATACATATGAAAGTAAATTTGATTTATGATACACTTGATATATGGCAATTATCATACATAATGGATTTCTTGATTTTATGAAGCAAGCTAGATACATTGTTTCTTATATATGATGACTTGATACTATTGATAATGCTTGTGATAAGCATGATAACCATGATGATAAAGTATGACAATACTAAGGATCTTCTTGTTGCTTAGGTTTTGATACACTTCGTAAATTTGAAAATGTGGTAAATATGGATATCCTAACTTGATGTTTGAGTAATGTGATAAAAAAGTGATGTTGTGATTATGATCCTTGAAGTATGCACCTGTAAACTATTTGACATTCACCCTTTATGAATGTTTAATGTCATATTCATATGTGATGATGGAGTAGCTAATTTTGATATGCTATGAATATAAGTGTTTCAAAACTTGATATGGTTTAATTTTATGATCTAATATTTTTGCTAATGCATGATAGCATTATGATAGACATGTTGATGCCTTAAATGATGACGACTAGAGTGGCTCCCCATTTAGAGGGAGGAACTATCTATGATATCTCAAAAACTATTATTATTTGCATAAAATGAATAAAAGTCACTTGATCGTTGAAAGTATTCTAGACATGAATAACCATATGATGTTGTTGAAGAAGTTTTAGTTCTAATATGAGCATGAAAGGTTTCTCCTAGTCCAAGCCACAACCACTAGGAGATAAGCTCAAGGGTGCGGTTATAAGCCTCTCAACCACATGGAAGAAGGCTTATGTGTGTAGTTGAGCTTGTAAAACTAAAATATTATGAGACCAGGAGCACTCCAAAAGTATGACAGACCTACAAACATGAAACAGATGATGAAGAATTCTATAAGTAGGTAAGTGTTTAAAATCTACATAATGTTTGACTTATAATAGAGAATGTGAATGTATTGGTTAATATTGTGTTCGTAGGAGATTGAAATATGCATATCAATATGTTGTTTGCCTTGACTTGATCATTTGAGCTAGTATATGACAATATTTGGTAATAGATGTAACAACTTAACAAGATTTGACTTATCGGCTTGACTTAGTATAGATGAGCAATGTCGACCCAAATAGTTGATGATGCCTTACAACTTTGACATGATGTTTGGTAGTTCATAGACATGTTTTGGATTGATTGAATTCACAATGACAACAAATTAGGGGTTTTGATCAAATTTGGTACCTGATAATGGAAATTTACCTTGATGTGATAGTGTTATAACTTGTTTGACTTGGTAGGCCTAGTGACTCTTAGTATTCAGTATTAACATCATTTACATTGACACATTAGTTAAAGTGTAAACAATTGTGATTCAATATGTGGTGATTTTTATTGTAGAAATCTGATAATGAATGGATGAAACTTATATGACTTATCCTTAGAGTATGCATTTGCATTAAGGGGCATAAATGATTCATATTATGATCATGAGGGTGGCTTGATAAAGTTTTCCTTGATATTTCTTGGTAAATAACAATTGTTGACATGAAAAATAGATAAGGTTGTAACCTGATATGTTGATGATCTATTCTTGGCAGGCAATGACTCTCTAATGTTCAAAGTAAGAGGGAGTTGGTCTCTAAAGTTTGAGATTAAGAATATTGGCATGATGAAGTTTGGAATATGAAAATATGTCGTGACGATATTGGAGATAATTTTGGAAAGAAATGCAAATCCTTGAATATCTCGATGGAATTGAATTTCAAGAAGTTATGCAAATATATTGTTGAACCTGACTTGGCAATCAACACTTGATTGAAGCATTGATGTTCCATGTTAACACTTATCTGTATATATATGTTTTCCATATAACAACTTGAGTGAATTCATGATGGAGCCACTTCATACACATTGGGTTGCCGTCGAGCACCTTTTAGAGACATTTGCATGAGACGATCAACCTTGGTCTGAGATGCAATTTAAGAGATGTATGACTACACAGATGCACTTATGATGAAATAAATAACACATTTGGGTGTCGTTTTAGCTTAGGATATTCCAAGACATTTTGATGAGCAGGAAATAGAAGTCCGTAGCTTTAATCACAATTGAGGTTCAACACATTATTGCTAACATGGCTAGCTATGGGGCAGTTTGGTTGAGGAAGCTCTTTGGAGAATTATTTGAGCAGGGTCTGGATGTGATTGTGACACAATGCAATAATAAAGAATGGGATATGATTAGTAGAAAACATTGTATATTGTTGGTACTAAGATATAGTCATATGTTGAGACAATGCAACCATATAAGATAAGCTCAAGCTTGTGGTCACTGCCTCCGTGAGAGGGAGGATGAGTAAGGTATATTTTTGTGACATGTATTTATTCTAACATAAATTTGATTTGATGACCTGCATGAACAAGAAGACAAAGAAATATTCCAATTTGATGCTTAAGAAACTATCAAATATGAGCACATTGATATGTTTCTGATATACAAAGTGTAAAATTGATCAAGGACATTAAGCCATCTCTTCCCCTCAGTTTGAGCTCACAGGGTGAGGAATTGAGATGTAGGGATCTTGGGGTTGAGAGATCTCTGGATAATAGAGTATTACCCATATTTGTCACCCATAGGGTGGAATATGTTGCTCCCCTATCTTGGTCTAGCAAAGTATACCCCAGTTGGCATCACACCCTAAGCTGGCTTGTTGGGAAGGCTCTCCATATGGCCAAGAGGTTGAGAAAATCTTGGAATCTGGCCTAAGCTTGATTATGATGCAAGTGTTCTACCACATGAATCTTGAGGGTCATTGTTGGAATATATATGGACAATAGAATGGGTATGGTATTGATCAACATAGGGTGAAATATGTTTGCTCTCCTATGTGGTGACCCAGACCCCTATTACTAGACATAGGGTGGAAGATGTTTGCTCCTTTATGAGATGACCTGGGGTGAGAGTGTCCCATAGGACCTTCATCATTGGATTTTGGGTTGAGATGTGCTCCCCGATGTGGTTCTAGAATGTTCAACATATGAGTAGAGACAAGCAAGAGTCAAGTAGATATGAGCATAGATGAACAAAGATAATCGAAGATGATTAGAGATGAGAAAAACCGAACAAAGATAAGCATATATGAGCTGAGATATGCAATGACGACATTTGTTAACTAGATATATATGACGGAACATATGTTGTAGTCGATAATGTCTCCCTAGCTGAGAGGGAGTGTTAATTTTTGGAAGCCTAGGGACAAATTCCCTCCTTTGGATAGTCTTCCTCTTCAAGAAAGACCCCTCCTAACCCTTGGAAGAATTTAATTTGGTTAAAGAAAAATATATTTTAATATGGAAACCTACATGTGCACAAAAGGACAGGTCAGCCCTAAGAAGAATCTGGACACCCTTGGATGGCTATAAATACAAGTCAAGTGACCCTCATTTAGAGATTATCAATCATTCTTTTTTCTTTGGTTTGGCTTGCACATGTCTGAAGTTGGTTTGCATAGGTTCAAAGTTCGCATGTGTGATTAGGGCTTTTGGTTCCCATTCGTAGGCATGCTATCAGGTATTTTCAATCATAACCATAGACATGCAGGGTCATGCATGCAGTTTGAGGGTTTCAACTGCATGCATGTAGACTCCTTTTGTGTGGTTGAAAACTAGGGTTTGATTTTTACCGTTGACCACAAAGTTCAACAATTCATCGTAGAGTTCAACAGTTGACTGTAAGCTTCTAAATTGGGGTTTTTGTTATTAACATTTGTTGGGTTCATCTCTTGAATGTTGTTTAGTTTATTTTGATGCATATTTTTGTGGATGAAGATATGGATAATTGTACTCTCTCTTTGTTGAAACATTCAATGAAAACCTAATAAGAAGAAGTATTTGAAATGGTTTTCTCCATTGTGGGGTTTTTCCCTGGTCTTTGACCTATCATAGTGTCTCTATGTGTGAATGTTTTTCTTTGATTGTTCCTTTGTGTTTCATTGCATTGATGATGATATTGTTCTTTTTATATAATTGCATATGTTGTTGAATAATGTTGTAAAATTGAACAATGATATGATTTTATGGTGTGAACTCAATATGTAAATGATGAAATGCAATTATCTAAAGAAAAGAACAATAAATCACTCAGAAAACTCAACATGATTGTCTCTTTGTAGAAAATCCACAAAATTTTGATTTGCTAATATGAGAAATATGAAATAAAATTTCTTCTCACATAAACACATAATTTCTCTACTAGATGCAGCCGAATAGGAACATAAATAAAACAGAATCACACAATTCAAGACATTTTTTTACTGTGGTAACTAACTGGGAAAACCCTCTACTTGATGAGAATTTTATATAAAAACTAACCAATAGATCTCTTACAAAATAATTGTTTCAATCTGAAAGGCGCACGTCTTTCCTACTAGTTCTAAGCTTGAAACCCTTGCAACAACGTTATCTCTTATGTCCTTTACCAACCTATGCACAAGATTATCTTGCACGCTCTTCCTCACACAAGCTCCATGCACAAACTTGTGCTTCATATTGCTTGGTTCACCAACTCATGCTCACCAAAACAATGATTAAACTTGTTCCTTCGTTCCTCCTTTTAAAGGAAATTTGAATGGTTAATATTAGTGAGTTTTATAATTAAATAATTGAACTAAATATTTTATAGTTAACAAAACTCAGCAAAACTAGTTAATTGGATCCTCCTAAAATTTAGGAGGCTAACTCCACTTAAGCTTTCAGTTCCTGATTTAACTCACACTAGAAAATCAAGAACTTGCTTTCATTTTCAACCCATCAGTTAACTGCCTCATGCACTCCTATTTTTAGGGAACCTCCTAAATTTTAAGAACTCAACCATGCACAAAAATAAACTTGACTTTAACTCCTTGAATTAAGGCACAAATCAAGGAATCACTTTTGTCACTAATTTCAACACTCACTCTTAGTGAGGAAGGTGTTCCCAAAGGAACCTTGTCCACCTAGATTTGTCTTCAACTACACCAAGTTCTCCGCTACTATAGTTGCTCCCTTTGAACTAGAAGGCTTCCCTACTTTCTTCTGCAGAACCTATTCTAAAGACTTGATCTTTCACACCATGTTATGCAAGTCCATAATCTACCACTATCAATGATCATGACTCCTTTTGTGTCACTGAACTTTGGCTCACTTACCTTCTCACTAGAAACCTTCTAGATCCATTAAGAAGTCAGCACATAGGGTCTTGTGGATCTTCACTAAACTAGGGCTCCACCAATTTGCCTCCTAACAGTCCATGGCTCCTTTCATGCATATTGTACTTGAGGTATTCAATCTGCCGCGTACTACATATAAAAGTCATTGTTCACAAGTACATTTGTGAACAATGCTCAACTTTCTAGATTTGCCCTATCTCTATGACATATTAGTTTTTAATGCCACTCTTCTTAGGGCTTTCAAATCTTCCCACATACAATCATTCCTTGATTGATTTATGACTTTTGCAATGAGCCATGTTATCTATGATTTGTTAAACACCAAACTAGTGAATTATGGAAACAAAACCAACCCACTTGACTTCTCTTGGCTGCTCCAAAAGTCAATCCTTAGGGTATCAAAATACAACCCAGTTGTTGCGACAAGTCTGCAACTTGTCCACAACACCTAGGGAAGGTAGAAAACCATTAACACGCCTCCAACACACTGTACATAGGCTACTACATAAATGTCGTCCAATACTATGAACAACCCTCATCACCTAGCATTCAATCAGAATACAACTCGAAAGCAAAATCACCAACCTGAGATCAAAACTCCTCCTTATGCGAGATGCACTTATGATGACCCTTAAATATGTTCCAACTGCTCTAATACCATGTAGAAAATTCAGGAAATTCTGATATGCTAATGTGAGCAATCTGAAATAAAATTTATTCTCACATAAACTCAAAATTTCTCTACTAGACGCAACTGAATAGGAATAGAAATAAAACACATCCATGCAATTCAAGACAATTATTTTTTACTTGGTAACCCAATTGGGAAAACTCTTTGCTTGATGATAATTTTATTGATAGAAAATTGACCAATAGACCTCTTACAAAATAATTGTTTCAATCTAAAAGAGACAATTTTCTTTCCTCCTTGTTGTAAGCTTCAAGCCCTTAAAATATTTTTTTTATCTCTGTTGCCCTTTACCAACCTGTCCACAAGCTTATTTTGTACACTCTTCCTCACACAAGCTCCATGCACAAAATTGTGCTTCCTATTGCTTGATCTCTATAGATTTTTGATAGTTTGGGAGGTACTCCAAGCCTAGGGTTCAAGGTTTGGAGGTTGGAGTGCCACAATAAGGCATTGTGGGCTTGGAACCCAAGGTTGGGGTTTTGCACCTATTGATGTTTGGGCCAAAACCATGGATCATTTTGGACATGTGATGGATAGAGATGATATAGGATGTTGAGGAGAATCCAACACAATGAAAATAATTGAATTTCGAGTTGTCTACGATGAGTTATGAATTTTTTAAGGAAATGATTGGTTTTTGGGCATACAAGCCATGTAGGCTTAAGGTAGAAATGTCAAAAAGACACATCTCTTTGTGAATTTGTGGAGCCCTTGTAAAGAGTATAAATACAAGGTGATTTGAAGTCATTTTGATAATCCAAGAGTGTAACGCATGCGCAAGTAGATGTGACAAGGAGCTTCCATAAGAAGAGTACACTTTTGTTTGGGACACAGGGAGGAAAGGGCAGGACCAACAAAGGAGAAGAAGGCTTAGATGAGCATCTTCAAGACTATTTGGGAACCATTTCCATATTACAGGAGGGTCGAGTGAAGGAAGGTGTTTTCACTCACTGCAAAATTTGTTTTCAGCTATCAAAAGGGTGCAAAAGAGCAAAACATTGTAGCCATATCCGAAACCATAGAAGCTCTCAAAGCTAAATCCGACCCTCTCCATTGGATAGTGCTCATAATAATATTTCCAACGGTATATGGAACTCCTCAAATGGACCTCGCAATCAGAACATATGGCCTGTTAAAGTTGAGGGTTTTGTCACCATTGAAATAAGGGAGAAGAGCATATTGGAGGTTCGGGAGCATGTCGCAAATCGCAATCGAGGTTTGCTGAAAGAAACAACAGGTGTGGGGTGAAATCAGTGATTAGTGATTGCTTGTATCACAAATCGGGGATCGACGATTTCTCATCATTGGCACTAAGCAATATCGCCATATCGGCAGTTAGGGGTCCATGGAAATCAGTGATCTCGCTCAGAACATCATGGTTGATCGGCATGCCATCGGGGTGATATCTCTAAATATTATGATATTGCAAGTTGCAATATGTTAGTGTTGAAGTACCGTGAAGGCTAAAAGCGATTTACAAAGGAAATCGATGCAAAACCAGGGATAGGCGGGCCTTTTTCTCTCTCCTCCAAGGAACCACGTGGCATAATATTATTGGATCCGGTAAAGACATGGTGGCACTGAATCAGCATGACGTGGCAGTACGGAGGATGCGTGGCATGCAAATCAAACATTTTCAAGGGTATAAAGAGGGCATATTCGGGTGAAACATGTCACCACTAAGGAAGTGCTACGTCACAGTGATGACGTCACATTGACAATCACAAATCGAAGGTTGAGGCTTATCGACACTTTGTGACATGGTGCACACACAAGAAAGTGTGATAAAGGGGCTCCGATATAAGGTTTGGCCCACAATCACATAAAAATCTAAAAGAACCAGGGGCTAAGCATAGAGGGTGATCGACGATCAGAGGTTGTGGTGTGCATCAAAAATGAATCGTCAATTGCGAACCTCCGATTGGGGGGTTCCAATAAGGGGTGATGGCCCGTGATCACATAAAGAGCCAAGGAACCAAGGGTCAAGAACTAAAGGACTATCACAATCGGATATTGCAAGCACATTATGGATCTAATGTAAAAGTCCTGATTGGGAACCTCGATTGCAATCCATTGAGAAAGGATCTTCGATAAGAGGTGCAGGGTCGTGAAGACTTAAGGAAACCAGACGCAAAACACTTATAAAGGGAAAAGGGACCTCAGACAGGAATCTAAAGGCTCTAGCACCTTAGGGCTAAGCTCCAGGTCACAGTCACCCGGTCATATGATGAAGAAATACTGAAAGGGGCTAAATCAAAGGGGGTCTAAGGAGCATTGGGACTCGCTGTTTGTAACATCCTCTAGAATAAAAGTCTTGATATAGCAATGCCATGATAGCGTGGTACAAAGCTTTGAAGGCAGATGGGTCGGTAGCTGAGGCATTGAATGAGGGCATGGTGCAGTGGTAAATCAATATGGAGACTCAAGAAGATTAATGGCTCAGCACGAGGCTCCACTCAAATACACAATGAAGGATTGCCAGGACAATATCCACTTCTACTCTGCAACAGGCAACCATGGTCAATCACTATCAGCGCCAGAGAGTGGAGAAGTCAAGTAGTTAAGATGAAAGTGTCGGGAACCAGCCAAGCTACAAGGAGAGGCAAATCAACATAGAGACGTGGCCTAATCAGGGGCCTTCACAGGAACCGCAAAGCAATATTTTCCTCCATCATCATTTAGTTTCCTTGTTTCCATTTTCTTGTAATTTCTATTATTCTGTAATTTCTATATCTCCAAGAACGTAATCAAATCCAAATGAAATGATTGTGGGTAGTAGGGCTATCACACCTTGAGACTACTAGTCAATAAGAAAATTGGTCCTTAGATAAGATATTTTATAACTTTTGATTCAAAGCCCCCCCCCCCCCCTTCTCTGTATAAATAAGGGGGAGAAACACTTAATAGAGGTTCCATAATTCTGCACCCAAGGGGTCCAAA
Source organism: Pinus taeda (assembly GCA_000404065.3). Classification (NCBI taxonomy): domain Eukaryota; kingdom Viridiplantae; phylum Streptophyta; class Pinopsida; order Pinales; family Pinaceae; genus Pinus; species Pinus taeda. Next base: position 154,214 of record APFE031377084.1, read on the forward strand.
TTCTATGGTTCCACTTTGGTTCTATGAAGCTTGTTCATGAGGGACTTGAACGATAAACTGACGAATGTAAATGGATTGGTGAATGGGACTAGTTTTGAAGATTAATCAAACTCTTTGGTGATTCCAATCATGGCAATGCATAGTATGTGTTCCCCTCTGTAAATATCATTTCATATGTGTTTTTCTTTCTCTGAAATAGTGTAATGAATCTGTTAAAGGTTTCTCTTTGTTTCATGGATTTATCTAGGCTACTAAATAATGAACAATACCGGTGTATAAGACAAAGTTACTTCTATTAGTCTATAACTTATAGTACCTGTGTACTTGGGTTATTCGATTAACCTGCGGTACTTGTATGAGCACAGATTTACTCATGTTGTTTGGTGATAAAGGTACCCATGAGGTATATGGCATGAAACCTTGACTAGTGCTCCAATATTTCCTCTCTTTCATCTCCTCCCTCTTCCATATTTCTGCTGGAACATCGTGGCTTAGGATTCTCCATTGCAATCAGCCCTACGCACCAATTTCCCTCCTCCCTTTCCTCTTCTTCACTTTACTGCAACATCAATATTAAGTTGCATGTTGTTGTGTGTCGGGCACCAAAACCAGCCATTTCTATCTGAGGTTGGCCCGACTTACCCCCTGAACATTTGGATCCATGTAATTGCTTAAGTCTACCTTGATGAAGGGATATTGAACCAAGCCCCCCTTTTATTCTCTTTTTCAAAATTCATGACAATTGGAGTGCAACTAATCCCTCAACTAATCTCAAATGCACTCCTTTATTTAAGATGTCCTAGGAACTAGCCTACAATCAACCTAGAGGTTGTCTCTAGGAAGATTTATATATCTCCTGAAGCACTTGTGCTACAGGTGCTAGAAAAAGCAACAACATAAGGTATGTACAAGACTGTTTTGGAGTATTTTTTGTGTGGGTAATTCTGTGTAGGAGTGCTACATAATTGTACAAGGTTCTGAAGGAGGGTTGCAACCATAACTGAGGTTTGTTAGGAAGTAAAAAGGGCTAGAAATAGCCCAGAGCTTTAGCGTATAGAAGGAGCCCTACATATGATGGAACCCACAATTGTTAGGAGGGCTTGTGTGCTATAAAAGAGGGTAGAATTAGGACTGGTGTCTTGCCCTAACCAAGCCGAGGTCAACAACAATGAAACAAACCCCAAATAGTGAGCAGTAAGGTTTGTACTTGTCATAATTTTGCCTTGTGTTGGATCAAACATTGACCGGGTTGGATTAGATTTGTTAGCATCCATGGAAGCCAAGTGTTGGGCTTGACTTGGTGGTTAGAATTCCCTTCCTAGGAGAAGATTCCACAGAGAGGATTGGAGGCTGTAATGGGAATCTTTGGACTGTTGGAGGGAAGCGTGTGGATGTCCAAAGTATCCCTTGACAAGTAGTCATAAAGGGAATTTGACAGCTAATATTGGGTGAAAATTTGTTGGCCTATGTGGCCCTTTGATGGATGAAAGTAACCACTGGCAGAGGCAATTGTATAGCTCAAGTATTGTCCAGCCTAGAGGAGCAAATTAATAAGCCTGTGTTTATTGTAGTAGAAGTGACTTGCAGTAGTGATAGGTGGTAGCCCTCGTGGAGTCTCTATGTGTTGTTTCTTGATGGACCAAGGGACAACTAGAGAGCATATCAGAAGTAAAGGACCGACAGGACAACATACAACATAGAGGTTGTGATCGTGCACTAGGAAACAAGTGTTTCTTGATGGACCAAGGGACAACTAGAGAGCATATCAGAAGTAAAGGACCGACAGGACAACATACAACATAGAGGTTGTGATCGTGCACTAGGAAACAAGATTGTCATTGTATCTTGTATTCTTGTACTTGTGGATATTTGAGGGCATTTATCCCTTATACAGAAGCCCTAGACTGTTGTATTATAAGTTGATAATATAACGAAGTTGGGTTACATATATTGTTGTTATTGTGCACGTGATTGATTTACTACATTATATTGTTATGTTGTGCAAAGTAGCTTTGTTGAGATTCTTGGTTTGGTAGTGTCAGAGATTTAAGATTCTATCCTACCACCAGGATCGTGGAAACTTAACAGTTTCACCAAATCGCGCTTACCAAAACAATGATTAAACTTGTAGCTTCAGTCCTGCTTTTAAAGGAAATTTGAAAGGTTAAAATTAGTGAGTTTTCTAATTAAGGAAGATTTTCTAGTTAACAAATGTCAATAGAACTAGTTAATTGGATCCTCCTAAATTTTATGAGGTTAACTCCACTAGCTTTCAGTTCCCAATTTAACTCACACTAGAAAATCAAGAACTTGACTTTCAAATTCAACACATCAGTTAACTGCTTCATGCACCCCTAATTTTGAGGGAAACTCGTAAATTTTAGGACCTCAACCATGCACAAAAAGGAACTCATCTTTGACTCCTAAATTAAGGCACGAAACAAGGAATCACTTTTCTTGCTAATTTTAACACTCTATTGCCATAAATATTGTTGTTGATGTCTTATATGTAATTTCTTAATGATTAATGGAAATATGAAAATATTACATCATTAGAAGTAATTATTAGTTTAGAAGACCTATAAAAATTGAAATACTCCTTACACACCCCGAAAAAATGGAGTTGCAAAAAGGATGAACATGAGGTTGATGGAAAAGGAAAGGATAATGCTTAGTGGTGCTGGATTAGGATAAGATTTTTGGGCAGCGGTAGTGGATATTACATGTTACCTGTTTAATAGATCATGTTCATTAGTGTTAAAGGATAAGATTCCACATGAGGTATGGACTAGGAAGAAACCATCTCTCTCACATCTCAGGGTATTTACTACAATGCATATGTACATGTTCCAAAGGAGAAAAGAACCAATTTGGATAGTAAATATGAAAGGTACATCTTTATTGGGTATAAAGATGGTTAAAAGGTTATAAGCTTTGGAACCCAAAAATAAACAAGGTTATGTACAATCGAGATTTGGTATTTAGAGAAGTGAAGGATCTCATAAAAAAAGATGGACTACCAAGGGAAACAAAATCAAAGAAGATATAGTTTGACATGAAGGATGAAGAATCAAAACTTATAGAAGAATAATAATCAAAAGAAGAAGAACCACACACTTTGGTTGTGAAGAGATCAGTTTGAGAAAGAAGTTATAGAGGTAAAATGCATATGTATTTCGTTCAAATTTTTCTTTAAATATATTATTGACGATAATCCCAAAATTGTCAGGGAAGAGATGGATTCAGAGGATGGAAAACTTTGGAAAAAGGCCATGGTTGAAGAAATAATAGCCTTGGACAAGAATGAGCCGTGGGATTTGGTGGAGTTGCCAGCTGGAAGAAAACCCATTGGCATCAAATGGGTGTTTAAGAATTAGAAGATGAATGCAAAAGGAAACGTGGAGAAATACAAAGCTAGGTTAGTACCGAGAGGTTATCCCTAGGTGTTGGGAATTGATTATGGTGATATTTTTTCTCTCATTTCCAAGTTAGCTTATGTTAGATTACTTTTATCTATTGTTGTTCATTTTGATTTTGAGGTAGAGTGGATGGATATGAAGACAACGTTCCTACATTGGGATATGGAAGAGGATATCTACATGAAGTAGTTGGAAGGTTTTGCAGTGAAGGGTAAGAAAGCACTGTTGTGCAGGTTAAAAAAGTCTTTATATGGGTTAAAATAATCACCAAGGATGTGGTATCAATAATTTGATACATATATAAAAGGACTTGGCTTCACAAGGAGCAAAATGGATCACCATGTGTATTGTAAATTATTTAGTGATAGTGTTATTTATTAGGTCTTGTATGTGGATGATATGTTGTTGATTGGAAATGGCATGAAAATTATTCATGATGTGAATACCCAATTGTCCTCTAAATTCGGCAGAAGGACCTTAGTTACAAACTTTATTTTGGGCATGGAAATTAAAAGAGATTGGGAAAAGAGGAAACTTTGGTTAAATCAGAGGAAGTATGTCAAGACAATATTGAAAAGGTTTAATATGTAGGATAATAAATTGGTGAAGGTTCCTATTCTTATAGGGGTAAAGTTATTTGCAGAACAATGTCCCAAGACACAGGGAGAAGAAGAGGACATGTCACATGTTCCATATGCGAGCCCAGTTGGAAGTTTGATGTATGTAATGGCTTGTACTAGACCATACATTATACATGCAGTGGGAATAATAAGTAGATTTACATCAAAGCCAAGAAAGGATCATTAGACTGCATTAAAGTGGGTTTTTAGGTATTTGTGTGGCACTAGTGATTATGGTTTGCGCTACCAAGGAATATTATGATTGGAAAGAGTGTTAGACATACGTGGTCTTGTTGATGCATATAGGATTGGAGATCTAGATCAAAGAATATCTACAAGTGGGTATCTATTTAGCCTATTTGGAGAAGAAATCAGTTGGATGAGAAAGAGATAATCTACAGTGGAACTTTCAAATATAGAGGCTTAATACATGGAAGGAACCCATGCAAAGAAGGAAGCAGTTTGGTTACATAAATTATGTTAAGGTATGGGGTTGGTGCAACAAGCTATAAGGATAGATTGTGATAGCCAAAGTACAATCTTCTTAGAAAATAAACGTACTTATCATTCAAAGAAAAAGCATATAGATGTTCAATATCACTTTGTGAGAGATATGGTTGAAGACATAAAGGTGTTGCTGGTAAAGGTGGACACTTTGAAGAATGTTGCAAATGCATTGACAAAATATGTAGGCACTGAGAATTTTTATTGGTGTAGAGAAATAATGAGAGTTGTATCCTTGGACTGGTGATTATGTGCTCCTATGGGCCCTTGTGTGTAAAGAAAACAACAAGTAGGAGAATGTTGGGTATGTGTTATATTTGAATGGAGTTCGGATTTTCCACAGTTTCCATGTTTTGTTGTCGACGTTTCGAGTCTGAACCTAGACTCATCATCAGGACAAATTGTGAGGAGAAAAGAAGGAATTTGGTAGTTATAAATATGACAATTGCAGAAAGTGAAGACAAATGGCCGACTCTTTGTTTTCCAAATTATAATCTAATTATTATTATTGTTATTTAAGTCCTATGTTTTCATAATTTAATAACTAAATTGTTATTCAGATTTTTATATTAATATTAATAGTT
>APFE031377084.1:174594-208340 GCA_000404065.3 Pinus taeda
CCTATCCCACTTGGACCCCCACAACTGTCTCTTTCAGTTTTTCAGTTTCTTTAATTGTAGCACAATTTACTATTTTTAGCAGTTTTTCGAGTCCTGAACTTCTGGAGCCGTTTTGAGGCCCTAAACGACGTTTTTTGGGAAATATGGGAGTAACATGGGTCCATGGACAATTGTTGCTCACTCAAAACTTGTAGTCCTCAGATAGATCTTCCTAACGAGGTATTGTGCGTGTCAAACGAAGATCGTATGCCAAAGTTACGACCCTGGGAAGTTGATGTACCAATTTACCTAATCGTGGCCCATAGTTTGGCGCTTCATCTCATAGGGTTAGGTTTTTGGATGTTTAGGGTTTTCCATTGTTTCTCAACAATAAATAGGCCTTCAAGCCTCATTGTAACACAGTCTAGAGGCATGTAACTGCCACATCTCTACTCAGAGATAAGATACCTTCGCCCGAGCTAGTTTATTTCCATTTTTGTTGTAAGCATATTTCAGTATTTTACATTAATGAAATGAAGTATTATTTCTGTTGCATCTTTGTATTTATGGTTATTTCTGTACTTTATTGCGTTCCTGTATAAATCCGGATCAATACCCCTATCCAACAGATGTATGATGAGCCTTGTCCTGAATGACTTTTTCCCTTTCTTCTTGAGCTTTAAATGAGGTGACCAAGAACTATGTCCTTCATAGTTAACTGCCATAGAATTTTGTTCCAGTTGTCCTATCACAAACTCTTGCTTCTAATGTTTTTCCTCTTTCAGCTTCCTCCACTTCCTTGGTGAAATGGACTTCTTTTCTATCTTCCTTGTTATTGCCTTCTTAAGCTTAGGACAATATTTCCTGTAATGTTCATAGCATTGATTCTTATCTATGTTTTCCTTTTGGAAAATGTCTGAATACTTTTTGCCCTCAACCTGTCTTCTCCTATCTTGGATAGAGACCACATATTGTTGAATGGGATAGCCTTCTTATCCTCATAGACATTTGTTACCTTGTTCATCAGTTAGCGTATTTGGAACAATGAGGATTATCTCTCCTAGATCTTGCAATTGATATCTTATGAAGATATCCCTTCATCCTTTAATACCTTCAATTTTTGTCGATCAGATCTAACTGATATGACCTTTCTTATCATATCTTCAGAGAATAGTTCTACTAGCTTATCATATATCCCTTTTGATGTCTCCAATCCTGCTATGAGGGACCCGTGACTGAATTCATAAGAATCCCTTGAGCCCTTTAATGCCTTTCCATGTATTCAGAGGAGACTTTTTATTTGATATGTTCAATGACTTCACTTTCATCAAGGACTATGTCTATCCTCCTTTTCCATGCAAGGAAGTTCGATGAACCAACCAACTTATAGTTCTCCTTGCAAAACGAAGTCATTTTACCAGATTAGATTATAGAATAAAAGATACTTACTAGACAAGTGAAGGTGAAATCATCAACTTGATCCCTTTGATGGTGGTTGAAGAAGATGTATTAGTTTTCTTTTGAATGATCTTCTTCCAAATGAACTCCCTTCTTCAATAAAAGGAGATTGCCCCTTTTTATGATGAAAATGCCTTTGATCTAGCTCTCCTTTGATGATGTTGATTTGATGAGGATCTCTTGATGCTTCTTCAGATGATCTTCTTTAAGGTTAAGGAGGAGCTTCAATGAGGAGAGACTGCCTTGAAAGTTTGAAACCTTTTGAAGATGATGTCAATGCCTTTTAGCCTTTTTTGAATAACTAGCCTTCAAGATACTTTGACTTCTTCAGTGGTGAATGAGTGCAGATAAAAAATGCTTCTCTTGGATGTCTACGCTTTGTGTTGCCTTGCATTGCAGATCTCTTCAACTTGATTAGGGTCGTTGTGATCTTTTGACGATGATTAGAGGATCCAACACTTTTGCTAGTGTAGACTTCTAGTTGCCTTGATTTCTAGATCTATTTTCCTTGAGTAGAAATAAGGCTTTGGCCTTGATTATTTGATTGATGATCCCAAGACTTTTGTTGAAGTAAACTTTCTTCTTTGATCTAGGGTTTAATTCTTCAATCTAGATCTTTGAACTTTTTCTTTGATATCCTTCGACTTGCTTTGATGCCATTCTTGAGATTTGATCCTTGAGTGTCCCTTGATGAGATGCCTTTCCTTGTCTTTGACACCTTAACTCTGATACCATGTTGATAAATCTAGGGCATTAGCATTAGGTGATTTCTCTTTAATTATTAACCGCTTGTGAATGCTTTTTACTTCTTTAGATTAGGATCTTCCTTTTCTTAGATTATTAGTGTTCTTCTTCATCAAAACAATGACCAATGCATGAACACAAATAGACAAGAGGCACAAAATGTAAGCTATCAGCCAGGGCCAAAACCTCTCACTCTTTGAGAGGAAAACCCGCACAAATTCTTCTTATAGAGATTCCAATTGACGAATACCAAGACCAAGACCCTTGACCTATTAGCCACTCCAAAACCAAGACACTAGTTCTCTTGACTGTCTTCTCTTCTTCTTTAATCCTCTTCCTCTTTGATCTTCTGAGCATTCAGACATTGACACCACCGAGATCTTATCGAGATCTCTTCTTGTGAGACTTTCTTACTATCAGCATCAACGAAATGTGGTTGTACCGAACTATTATGTCGTCAAGACTGTATCTCTTATCCAAGACAGAGAGACCCTTGAGCTTGTATCTACCATCTTGTATGTTAGACTGAGCTTATGCACCAAAACAATCTCTGCACTATTCACCCGAAATTCCAGAGTGATTTCCAAACTTCCTTACTGTGATTAGCCCAGAAGATATCCTCGCTATCCCTCCCTTCTCTATCCAAGTTCCATCCGAATTGTACCTTCTACATTGAACTATGGTATTGAAACTTCATATGAATCTCAGAAGGTAATCCGAACTTGTCCTTTTGTTAGGTCACTGAAACCCGAAATTGTCTCCTATTACTCTCACCCGAAAGCTCAGAGAGAGATATACGAACTTCATTCTACTGCTATCCATCTGAAACCATAGAGATATATCTAAATTCTGAATTGTATATAATGCGAAGTGCCTTCACCCCTATATATAGTTGTTTTCCCATCAATATAAGCCGACTTAACATTTCGAATAGATGTCTCTCCATATAAGGTGAGCCGACATGAGTTTCTTATGCATCTTAAGGCCGAAATAAAAAGTAGGACTAGTGCTTGTCATTGGAGGGCTTCTAGACACCTTTATTTACTCATATACATTTGACACATGCCCAAGAAGGGCTCTTCATACATGACATTAACTCTATGACAATTCCTAAAGACTTACAATGGGAGCCATCTAAAATCAAATCCCTTGCCCATGAAACCCATGAAGCAAGTCTTACAATAATAATCTTCTTTTCCTTCTTTACATCATTTACAAAAGTCACAATTACATGTCATTATGAAGACCAAACCTAGTTACACTCTTCAACAATTCGGAAGGAAATGAAACCTAGTCTTCTCATAGGATAAGTAGCATCATCACCTAACTCCACACTCATTCCTCCCTCTTGCTCTTGAAGCCTACTGAAGATTTTCCTATCGTATGTGTAGATCCCCCATTGTCCACATACGATTCAACTCTTGACATAGTTTTGGAAGAAAAAACATGAGACCATGGAGAGGGCAATCCTATGCCAGGAATGCAACTATAATACTTGCACTCCATACATGACATTAACTCTATGACAATTCCTCAAGGCTCACAATCGGAGCCATCTAAAGTCAAATCCCTTGCTCATGAAACCCATGAAGCAAGTCTTACAATAATAATTTTATTTTCCTTCTTTACATCATTTGCAAAAGTCACAATTACATGTTGTTATGAAGACCAAACCTAGTTACACTCTTCAACAATTCGGAAGGAAATGAAACCTAGTCTTCTCACGGGATAAGTAGCATCATCACCTAACTCCACACTCATTCCTCCCCCTTGCTCTTGAAGGCCACTGAAGAGTTTCCTATCATATGTGTAGATCCCCCATTGTCCACATACCATTCAACTCTTGACATAGTTTTGGAAGAAAAAACATGAGACCATGGAGAAAGCAATCCTATGCCAGGAAGGCAACTATAATACTTGCACTCCATACAATTTGTTTTTGCTACTTGGCCTTCCAAGTTTTCTTCTTCAAATATTGGTTGGCATCCTTTTGGTGACACCTAAAAAATTGCATATCATTCAAATCCTTCTTAACTTGGCTTGAATCTTCCTTCTTACTCTTCTTCTATCTTTCTTGTTTCCCTTCCTCATCCTCTCAATAAGAGCTAGGCATATTACTTTCTTTTTCTTCACTGAACTAGATTCTAACCTTATCTCTTCTTGCACAAAGTCATCCCAAAGCTGATCATAAGTAGGTAAATGCTCATGGGCACACACCTTGGATAAATAGTTTCCAAGATTTACTATACCCATTCAAGACAATGGGCGCCAACTCTTTATCTTTCACTTTTGTCCCTATGGCAACCAACTAATCTCTTAACTCTCTGATCCTGGCTAGGTAACTCATCACTGTATCTATGTTACATACGCAAATGACTGAAAGCTTGTTTCTCAAGAGCATCTTACTAGAGACACTTACACTCTGGTATATTCCAACCAACACATCATACGTCTACCTTTTGTCATCTTCTCTACAATGTGAGTGATCATTGATCCTTCACTGAATTAGGAATGGTTCTCTTTTCCTTGTTTTCCTTATTTTTAAGCGCGGCCAATAGTTTTGGATTGGTAGGTGCAACAATTTGGGTTTCAATATGCTCCCGAAGTTTAGGCACTTTCAATAGCATTTGTAAATTGTACTTTGAAGGTATGAAATTGGAAGCATCTTCCAACTTGTCACACTTTCTAAGACTAAGAGTTGTCATCCTTGCAAATTTCAAAGAACCTCAAAGAAAAAATCAATGTCAAATAGAGCAAAATACTTATGGTACAAGTGCTTCTACCAAAGCGCACTGGGGTTTCACTCCCAACAAGTTACAATAGGTCAAGCACCTCTCCCAGGTATGGAACAATTGAAATATGCAAGTTCCTATTGATCAAGAGTGCAATCTTAGCCAAATCAGCGCTTATGCCAATGTTGGAATCTGCCTTTACTACAGTTAATGAAAATTCATAAATTTAACCTCAACCTTGAGGTTCCATGGATCTATTTATGGTATACTTCATTTCTTTTCATGAAAATGCACAAGGAAGCCTTAGAAATAAATACTGAACTAGTGTACTTTAATGTAACAATGTTTCCAACTCTTAAGGTACACTTCCCAAGCATATACCAAAGTTGAAAATTACTTATAACAACATATTTTTTTATTATTATCTATGTGGTTCACGGACCCTAGAGAATAGTGATTGCTATGCCCACGAAATATTTGTACATGGTAGATCCACCCAAAGGGATCACTTCCTGTCGGCTCAACCACAAAGCTTGATCTCAAATATGTTGGGAGAATTGAACCCGTGACCTCTCAATAGCAAAGGTGCTTTAACGATGGGGACTCGACCAATTGAGCTAACCCTCTGGGCTATTATAACAACATATTTATTACAGTAGTAAAAATTCCCTTTTAGCTTTGACATGTTTGTTTAATCAATTAACAAAATCTGCTCAATGCTATGCCAAATCAACATGCATAAGCTACACTAGAAACTAGTCAATCATCAAGCTAACATAAGTAGAAAGTTAGATTTGTTGGTACGCATATTTTGGATTGTAGGAAGACTGCACATACATAGATAAGATGAAGTAAACTGTAAGAGTACATAACAATGGCTTAATAGAAGTTGGAATAAGTCATGCTCTCCAAACCTCACTAGGAAAGCCATAAGGAGACAAGCACTAACTCCTCTTAGCTAGGAATCACTTCCAACCTAAACCAGTTGCTCTATCAAAAATCCACAACAAAGTAGCAGACACATCAACAAGTCTGCTTTGGCACCTACACTTGCATCACACAACTATACAAGAGACAACAAGATGGTATACCTCTATCTTTTCCACATCGAGCACTCCTAGTAGTACTAGGGTTTCCAAGTGTCACAAAACCCTAGTTTTCTCTCACAAAAACGAGAAGAACAACTGCTTTCTTTGCTTCTCTAGGGTTTCTTCAAACCATATATCTCCTTGTCTTCCTATGGAAAACCTTAATTGTAATACGTAGCTTGCATAAACACCAAAACCCTAGTGCCCAAGGCAAGAGAGAAAAGTACAAATAAGAAGAAGTTCAATGAAAGACACAAGTTCGCTCCTCTCACATTTCTAATACATCATGTCATGAATGAATGAAAAGGCTCTTTCATTCCTTTACATATATGAAAAGTGAGGGAGGCCAACAATAATAAAGTGGACACTATCCACAAGTAAATCAACTTATCTAATCACTAGAGAGGTCCACATGTGAAGTGCTCCAACTCTAAGTGACATGTGTCAAGCTTCAAAAGTTCAATGTCTATCAAGTAGGAATCCCAAGGTGAGCACTTCAAAAGAAGGGCCCAATGCTCCTCTCTAAAGGTCTTCAAAGCTACCTCCTAAGCCATGTGCTCCTTTCGGTCCTTCACACTTCCATGCATTCCTAAACTCAAGCATCCTCAAGTCAAGCACAAGCCTCCATACAAGCAACCAAGTGTCCCCATGCCACTTAGGGCTCAATGCTTTTCTCCTAGATGCCCAATGCTCCTCCAAATGGGTTATCCTCCCAGGCAAGCAACCATGCCCTCTATGTGTGCACCTCATGGAGAATGTAACCAAGCCACATAGGTCTCCAATCTCCCAAGGAAGTGCACCACATAAGCCTCAAGTCAGGCTATAACAATCCATGAGTAAGCTATCTTTAATGTGTATGCCCATCATGGTGCAACCAAGGGTAGTCAACACATCATGCACCTCACATTACATGGAAGAACTCTTAAGCATAGTAAACACTTGCAGAGTAACACCAAAAGATAACACATTTTCTTTAAGGTGATGTATTATTGCCATGCCTTTCTCACTAGGCAAGTCACTCCTCCATGCCCTTCATGGTTTTTCAATATTTAGCTCCAAACTAATAACTTTTTGTACCCAATGATACCTTGGATTTTGCCCTCATCATGCTCGTGTTTTGACTAGAATGATTATATCTTGTCCTGCCATTATTGGGCCTAGAATTTGACCCCTCCTTGAAGTATATCCCATACAGTCCTAGTCACTCATTTTAGCATATCATGGGTCATGAGGGCCACACCTCTTTCTTTCCTATATGAGCTTCTAAATTTCTCCACTATAGTTTCGTGAGGTTTTAATATATGAACTACTTTGAATCATTTAACCGCCATCTTCTTCTTTGTATGTGGGTCTTCTTGGTCATTCTAGAATGTTACCTTTAGTGGCCATTCTTTGCCTTCTTGACTGTGCCATTTCTAACCTTTCGGTTGTTTGGACTATGCAATGTTCTTGACTAGCCCATTGTATCCTTGACAAAATCCCTTGCTACTTCCAGGGAGTCTTCATTTTATTATTTCATATTATTATAAAGTGTAATGACCCACCTACAATTACAAACAAAATGTGAATATTAGCATGCATACGGGGCATCCGTATGATAGCTACAAATGTATGAACCGCATGTATTGCACTAGTATACATACTGGGTAATATTGGAAATGTCTAAATTAAAGTAATGAATTGATTATGTAATGTTCCTAATTAGGAAAAACGATGATATGCAAAGCAAACAACACATGCAACACATAATTTTAAAACATTCAGTGAACACCCATGTAAACTCTAGAAATGACAACCAGCTGAGCCATTTTATCATGTAATTGGAGCAATAGTACAATAGTGTGGAAGGAGTGCACCTGAAACCCAGGTGATAAAATAGTAAGCCCATATGATAGAATAAGCTGCTCCAATGATGCCCAACACTACCCCAAAATGCTGCACTGTTTGCTGGAAGAAACCGTTGAAAGCCCCACTTTTGGTACTCAGAAAATTCTGTAAAATTAGCCCAGTGCTTCTTGCAAATAACCCACCAAAACCCAGAAAGGGTTTGGTTTAGTTTTGACCCCTAAAATTTGGCCCCAAATACCACATCCTCCTCCAACAGTTGGGAAATACGGCTTGCCTGCAAACTCCCAGAAAAATCCCTCCAATCACTCCCAAAATGCTAAGTTATACTGTCCTAAGGTTCTCCTTATTTCTCCTGGCAAATCCCAAGTCCAAAACTCGTCCCACAAACTCCCACGTATGCCCAGTGGGTAGCTTCTACGCTGGCTCTAGATGCTCCAAATCGGGCGGCCTTCAAGCAACAATCCCCAGCTCTCAAACTCCAAAATGCTGATATCCCACTGAAGCTCCTATGCCAAAATTCCCTTGGTTATTGCTACCCGGAAGACCACCGAAATGACCCATGCGTATTCTCTCCTGCGTCCTCCTAGAATATACATTAGTTGAGTGAGTGGCTGAGTGTTCTGCTATGAATCCCCGCAACTCCTCTCCAAAGTGGTATGATTTGACCTCCCTAGGGTGGCACTCGAAGTCCCCCGAAGAAAGGGTGAGTTCTCCACTTGGAAAATTCAGTGCCAAACAATGAAGTGACCCGACTAAGCAACTTGAGCAACAAGAGTAAGTTCAATTGGCAAAAGACCCAAAATGAGGCTGAACTTCTCCTACTTATAATTTGTGAGCTTCTCTTTCCCATGTGGGCCCCTCCATCTAGCTCTTCGACCTCCCTTCCTTGGCTATTTGAATTTCTCCCATGGTAATTGCATTTTTCCTTATGTGTGTGCCCCCACACTCCAATAACAAAATATTTTGGCCTCCCTTTTCTCTTAAGTCTTTCTCCCAAAATTTTGTGGGTCCCATGTTCACCAAAAATGTCAAAGTTGTGGAAAAATAAACTTGAGACAAATTAATTTAGGAAGGGACGTTACAAATTATCGAAATAAATTCCTATCTCACCAAAATAAAATGAATATATCAAATTAGGTACTTGATATGTATACCACCCTTATATACATATATATGTATGATAATCCTTAATCAAAAGAAAATATAAAATATAATGAATTATGAAGTAAATTTATTTAATTTTAACAATTTAATTTGATTAAAATATAAAATATATATATATATATATATTATATATATATATAAGTAATTTTATTTAAAATTTTAAGCAAAGTAAATTAATTTAATTAAATAAAATAGTTTTAACTCCTAACTAATCTAAATAAATAAATTCAACCTACACATCATTCCATTATGAAGGTAACCGACTCTAAAAGGAAAAGATGATGCTAGAAGTTAAGAAATCGACAATTGAAGGATTTGGAGACTTTGAATTTTGTGCATATAAGGGAGGCGAGGAGCACTAAAGGAAAGTACTATTTCTAACTGTGGGAATTTTTTTTTGGAGTTTGAGAGAGACAAAGCAGGAAGTTCTAACAGAGTCACAAACATTGAGCTTGCTTGTTCCTGGAGTTTTGTGCACGGGGCTAGAAGGCCTGCCTTCTGGATCTGGGGACCGTATAAATAGACCCCAAATAGGTTGGGAAGAAAAGGGCGGTTTGGTACCTGCAATCGTGGGAACAACAATAGTCCAAAACACCTTCAACCGATTTCCAAGTATTCTCCTGCATTTTTTTTTTAATTCCAGTTATATTTGGTTAAAATTGCACAGTTAGGGCTTTATATTGTCTGGTTAAAATTACACAGTTAAGGCTCTACATTAGTAAATTAATTTAATGAAATAAAATATTGTTAACTCCTAACTAAACTAAATAAATAAATTCAACCTATGCATCATTTCATTATGAAGGTAACTGAACCTAAAAGGAAAAGATGATGCTAGAAGGTAAGAAACCAACAACTGAAGTATTTGGAGACTGTGAATTTTGGGCATATAAGGGAGTCGAGGAGACAAAGGCAGAAAAGGAGCACTGAAGGAAAGTACTATTTCTAAGTGTGGGAATTTTTTTCTGGAATTTGAGAGAGACAAAGCAAGAAGTTATAACTGAGTCATAGACATTGAGCTTGACTGTTCTTGGAGTTTTGGGAACGGGGGCCAAAATACTTGTCTTCTAGATCTGGGGACCATATAGGTAGACCCCAAATAGGTCGGGAGGAAAAGGGCGGTTTGGTATCTGCAACAATGGGAACAACAACAGTCCAAAACACCTTCAACCTATTTCCAGGTATTCTCCTGCAATTTAATTTTTCTTTTAAAATTCTAATTACTGTTTGGTTAAAATTGCACAGTTAGGGCTGTATCTTGTTTGGTTAAAATATCTTAGTTAAGGATCTACATTATGATACCAGAATGTAGAGCCTTAACTGTGTAATTTTAACTAGACAATATAAAGCCCTAATTGTGCAATTTTAACTAGACAGTAACTATAATTAAAAAAAAAAATTAAATTGTAGGAGAATACCTGGAAATCGGTTGAAGGTGTTTTGGACTGTTGTTGTTCCCACTGTTGCAGCTACCAAACCGCCCTTTTCCTCTCAGCCTATCTGGGGTCTACCTATATGGTCCCCAGATCCAGAAGGCAAGTCTTTTGGCGTCCGTGCCCAAAACTCCGAGAACAATCAACCTCAATCTCTGTGGCTCTTTTAGAATTTCCTGCTCTGTCTCTCTCAAACTCCAAAAAAAAAATTCCCACAGTTAAAAATAGTACTTTCCTTCAGTTCTCCTCTCTTGCCTCCATCTCCTCGACTCCCTTATATGCCCAAAATTTATAGTCTCCAAATCCTTCAAATGTCGGTTTCTTACCTTCTAACATCATCTTTTCCTTTTAGAGCATGTTACCTTCATAATGAAATGATGCGTAGGTTGAATTTATTTATTTAGTTTAGTTAGGACTTAGGAGTTAATACTATTTAATTAAATTAAATAATTTACTTATTTATAATTTTAAATAAGTTACCTTCTTTAGAATTTAAATAAAATTTATTTTATTTATTTTAGTCAAATTAAATAAATTTACTTCATAATTCATTATATTTTATATTTTCTTTTGATTAAGGATTATCATACATATATATGTATATAAGGGTGGTATACATATCAAGTACCTAATTTGATATATTCGTTATATTTTGGTGAGATAGGAATTTATTTTGATATTCAATTCATTACCCTACCTTAGATATTTTCCAATATTAGTCAGTATGTATACTAGTGCAATAAATGCGGTTCATGCATATGTAGCTATCATATGGATTCCTTGTATGCATGCTAATATTCACATTCTCTTTGTAATTGTCGATGGGTTATTACATAAAGATAAGAGGTGCATTGCATATAGTCTCACCAAGGGAGTCATATCAACTACACAACCAACTAGCATGGGGTTAAGATGTGATTAGATCCCTAATTAACGGGCTACTTGCCTTAACCTCCTTTATTAATGTGACATGTTACTTTATTACATTATGTTCTATGATACTTTATTATTTAATACTAACACCTAATTAATATGACGATACGACTACTAGACGATGATAATTCTATGTTTTTTCTATTGTAAGTCCATATTCTTCATCTTTTCTAATATGTTTGTGTTGTTTTTTCTTGGGTAATCTTTAAACAACAAATAGATTCCTTTATTTTCCATTACAAAGTTTTCCTTTGCATATATGAAGTTTGAATACTTATCGTGAATTTTCAAGATTGCTTTTCCAAGAAATGAATGTCATAATAGGAATTTTGGCTGATTAGTGTTATTAGGCACTCTAGATTGGAATACTCTTTGTTATGCTATAACTAATTTCTTAATTCTTTTGTGTAGGTTATTATTGATTCTCAACCTTTGACAGTTGCAGTGCTTGCTGCAATATTTTATGGAGAGTCCATTGGTACAATTGGTGCAGCTGGACTTCTCCTTGGTGTTATAGGTCTCTTACTTCTAGAGGTTAGTGTCGGCCATTAAGAATGTTGATTTGACTAGGTTTCAGTTTATTGGAGATAGTGAATCATTATACACATATAAGGGAATAAGGTAGTATTTTATGTCATTGCAATGAGTGCTTGTTATAGCTATTTTTGAGTTGATTTGCTGTAGTGCCAAAATGTCACGTTGATTGACTTGTATTGTTTTTTGTGATGTTTTCACATTCCTTGTTTTCCTTGCAATGCATATCATTCACAAACAATGATCATCTTATATTACCTCATTTTAGGATTACTACGATTGATGGATCATGGAATGACTATTTAAATTTAAGACAAATTGTAATGTCCCAAAAAGGAAATAACAATGCTAAATAAGAAAAATACTCATACGAGACAAAAATTCAAACAACAATTAAACACACCCATAAAATTGCACCAGAATTGCGCCAAACTGAGCCATTTTATTATCAAAGGAGAGTACAATGCATGGAATGTGTGCATCTGGCTTGCCAAAGCAAGCTTGACAATCCTAGGTGAGAAAAATGCACCCTGCTTGTAAAGGAAATGCTTCTCTTCAATGTTCTGCGTGTTGATTTATGGTAGCATCAGATGTGCTCTTAGCCTCAAAATTTGTAGGGAGGCTAGTAGGACACATGCATTCTCCAAAACCCATAAATTGTTTTGGGAAATTCCACCCAGAGACAATTTTATTAAAATAATTAATTATTTTTAATGAGACCCTAAGTCTAAACTTAGGAAATTAAAATAATTAATGGGTATTAATCTAACCGTGGGTGGAACTTCTAGAAGAAGACGAAGATCAAGCCAAAATGATCTGAGCCTTTGATTAGGAGTTAATCTAGGCTATTGGTTGTCCAACAGAGAGATATAAGAAGAGGCTTGAGGGTCATTTGGAGAACACATCGAGAAGAGTTCAAAAGATCGAATTTCTGAAGCGAGCAGCTGCCGGAGAGAAATTCGAAGTGAGCTTTTTGCAGTGAGGGGTAGGGATAGTTTCGGTTGGAGATTTCTCCCGATCCATGTATACTCAGGAGAGAAGGCAGAGGGAGATCCAACAGTGGCAGCGCAGAATCCAAGAGGGAGTTTGAATTTGGAGAGGGAATTTGAGTTTCAAAAGTCGGAAGATGGGGTGTGACACTGCAATGCAGAAATCGAATTACCTAGGCGACAAATCGATCAGCTAGAGGATTGACGTTGTCCCCAGTAAGCTTGACACTGGGTTGATGCAGAGGCAGCCAGAGATAGCTGAGGGCACTCATTCAGGGGCTGGATCAGCCAGGATTTCTAGTGATAGTGTGAGGTAATCTCATAGATCTCTCTGTCAGTTATATTCTCTGTAACTGGATTGCCGGGAGGGCATCCAAAAATTGTATGTAAAAATTACTATTGCTTAATAATAAAAACCCTCAGAATTGTTGCATTGATTTTCCCACACTGGGTTTTTCCAGGGACATTTGTCCAAAAATAATGGTGTCATTTGTGTTGTATTTTCTTTCTTACTCAATTTCCTGTTTCTGCATTTATTTAATGAAGTGAAGGCTACAATGTATGTATTTCGATATTTGCTGTAGAAAACCACAAGTAATTTGTTTAAAGGAATTTAACAAATAGGAGAAATATCATCAGTTGTTGCAATAGGGATTCCCGGTTTGTGGAATTTTCACATGGTATTAGCGCTGTAGGTGAAACAAGAAGAGCAGAGCCAGAGAAACCAACGCTGAGCAGAGAAGGAGATGGAATAGCTGTAGGAGGCAACAATTCGAATCCCCAGACGATTTCACAGTCCAAGTCAAGAGGGATAAATGTTCGTGGATAGTCTCTCTCTGAGTGAGTGGACAGAGAGGAAAGGATTCCATATCGAAATTTTGCCGTGACAGAGGAGCAGTGCAGAGCCTCAGCGTTGAGGAGAGTTGTGGTGGGACGTAGTTTTTTCTGCAGGCAGTTTTGTTGGGCAAAAGATTGTCAGAAGCGAGAGAAGAAGCACAGTGAGGGAATTTTTCCTCAATAGACTTCCTGCCAAGAAGTTCGTTTTCTTATTGGCTGAGCAACAACAGTAAGAAACAAAGAGGAGCAGTTTGACATTTTCGTGGCAGAAATGGCAACCAGTGGGTTGAGAGATCAAGATAGGTTGGATGGGGAATCCAACTATATGATCTGGAAGGCAAGAATGTCATGCCTTCTGGATGAGCATTGTCTCAAAACCTATGCCGACAACGTGTTTGCTCTGCATGTAGATTCATATCTGTTGAAGAAGTACAAGGGAGAAATGGTGAAGACGAAAAGAATGATCCTTGATGGAGTGAAGGATCATATTGTATGTCACATTGTTGGCAGAGACATTGTCAAGGACATGTAGGACGCATTGTCTACATTGTATCAGGGATCTTCCGAGCAGCGAAAGATGTACTTAGAGCAAAAAGTGAGATCTGCACAGATGCAGAAGGGGGAACGCATTGATCCGTTCCTCTCGAAGCTTCAGGAGACCTGAGATGAGTTAGCAGTTGTGGGATTTACACCTCAAGGATCCGAGATGGTGAGATTGACCCTAAATTCAGTCTCAGAGGAGTGGCATGTCTTTTTCCAGAGCATCCCGGGCAGGGCGACTTTGCCAGATTGGGATGGGATGTGGGCAACTCTCAAGCAAGAGGAGTTAAGGAGAGATTTGGTCAAGTGAAAACTTGACGGAAGCAACAGCAGTGGGTCGAAGCCCAAGGAGGAGGAGGAGAATGCAATCCTCACATTTAAGGGGCAGCAGGAGCAGTGGAGATAGAAGAAGGACGTTTCGAAGATCAAATGCTTCAGGTGTGGTGAAATGGGTCACTACGCAACACAGTGTCCTCTCAGAAATAAGGACAAGGATAAGAAGCATGATCTGAAGGTTGCACCCGCGAAGATCGAGTAGGATGAGTTTGCCATGACAGCTGAGATACCTCTAGGAGGGAGGTGGGATAATTTAGAGTTGTAGTTCGAAAGAACTGTAGTTGAGAAGGATCCTTGAGGATTCCACCTCTCGTATGAATACCTTGCCACGGGAGCCCAAAATTGGAAGTAGCAGGATGACCAAGTGTCAGTTGGTGCAGAGGAGTGTCAGAGTGATAGTTGTAGTGGCTAGCAATGCCAAAGATTGAACAACGTAGAGAAACGTTGGCAACAATGCAGTTCACAGAGAGTAGAGGTTAGCAACATCACAAAGGCTTCAGAGGGTCAATGTAGAGACTAGCAGCAGTTTGACTCTAGAAATGAGATGCATCATGCTGAACTTTTGTTCAGTAATTTGGGGTGCTTTTTCGTCGTTGATGCAGTAGGAGCAACAATTGGAGAAGGTTGTAGTGCAGATGCAGTGTTGGTAGTGGCGGGGCTAGCAGTAGCATAGATGCAACACTTGAGAGGGAGCTGTAGTATGGATGCAATTTTGACAGTGACACGGTCAACAATAGTACAGTTGCAGCAACAATGCAGTAGTTGGTGGACAACATGTGCGACATCAACAACGTAGAGGATAATGTTATGAAGTCACGGTGATGTTTCAGGAAGAGGAATTGATAAGAGCACATTCCTCGCTGAGAGGGAGTGTTGATTTCTGGTAGCATCAGATGTGCTCTTAGCCTCTAAATTTGCAGGGAGGCTAGGACATATGCATTCTCCAAAACCCAGAAATCGTTTTGGGAAATTCCACCCAGATACAGTTTTATTAAAATAATTAATTATTTTTATTGGGACCCTAAGTCTAAACTTAGGAAATTAAAGTAGTTAATGGTATTAATCTAACTGAGGGTGGAACTTCTAGAAGAAGACGGGAGATCAAGCCAAAATGATTTGAGCCTTTGATTAGGAGTTAATTTAGGCCATTGGTTGTCCAATAGAAAGATATAAGAAGAGGCTTGAGGGTCATTTGGAGAACACATCGAGGAGAGTTCAAAAGATCGAATTTCTGAAGCAGAGCAGCTGTTGGAGAGAAATTCTAAGTGAGTTTTTTGCAGTGAGGGGCAGGGACAGTTCCGATTGGAGATTTCTCCTGATCCGGGAATACTTAGCAGAGAAGACATAGGGAAATCCAGCAGTGGTAGCGCAGAAGCCAACAGGGAGTCTGAAATTTGTAGAGGGAATTCGAGTTTTAAAAGGCAGGAGCCGGGGTGTGAGACTGGTAGGGAGAAATCGAATTACCTGGGCAGAAAATTGATTAGCCAGAGGATTGACGCTGCCCCTAGTGAGCTTGATGCTGGGCTGATGCAGAGACTGCGCAAAGGCAGCCAAAGATAGCCGGGGGTACTCATTCAGGGCTGGATTAGCCAAGATTTCCAGTGATAGTGTGAGGTAATCTCACAGACCTCTCTGTCAGTTATATTCTCTGTAATTGGATTGCCAGAAGGGCATCCATAAATTGTATTAATAAATTACTACTGCTTAATAATAAAAACCCTCAGAACTATTGCACTGGTTTTCCCACACTGGGTTTTTCCGGGGACATTTGTCCAAAAATAATGGTGTCATTTGTGTTGTATTTTCTTTCTTGCTCAGTTTCATGTTTTCGCATTTATTTAATGAAGGGAAGGCTGCAATGTGTGTATTTCGATATTTGCTGTAGAAAACTGCAAGTAATTTGTTTAAGGGAATATAACAAATAGGAGAAATATCATCATTTGTTGCAGTAGGGATTCCCGGTTTGTGGAATTTTCACATGGTATCAGAGCTATAGGTGAAACAATAAGAGCAGAGCTAGAGAAACCAACACTGAGTAGAGAAGGAGATCGAATCGCTGTAGGAGGCAATAGTTCGAATCCCCAGAGGATTTTGCAGTCCAAGTCAAGAGGGATGAATGTTCATGGATAGTCTCTCTCTGAGTGAGTCGACAGAGAGGAAAGGATTCCATATCGAAATTTTGCTGTGACAGAGGAGCAACGCAGAGCCTCAGCGTTGAGGAGAGTTCTCGTGTGACAGTTTTTCTGTAGGTAGCTTTGCTGGGTAGAAGATTGTTAGAAGAGAGAGAAGAAGCATAGTGAGGGAATTTTTCCTCAGTAGACTTCTTGCCAAGAAGTCCGTTTTCTTATTGGCTGAGCAACAATAGTAAGAAACAGAGGAGAAGTTTGACATTTTCGTTCAGAAATGGCAACCAGTGAGTTGAGAGATCAAGACAGGTTGGATGGGGCATCCAATTATGTGATTTGGAAGGCAAGAATGTCATGCCTTCTGGATGATCATTGTCTCAAAACCTATGTCGACAATGTGGTGGTTGTGCCTGCAGATTCAGATCCATTGAAGAAGTACAAGGGAGAAATGGCGAAGACGAAAAGAATGATCCTCGATGGAGTGAAGGATCATATTGTATGTCACATTGTTGGCAGAGACATTGCCAAGGACACGTGGTGTGAAAATTTCTAAAATAGAAATCCTATTGCAGTGATTAATATGGCTTCTACTTATTACTTCAGAGATAAGTTATCTACTGTACTCTTATGGTAAATATTGAAACATATTCTACTGCAGCCTTCACAATTGTTACATTGCAAAAATTAAATGTAAGAAAAATGTTGGCACCTATACAAACAACATAACACAATTATTTCTGGATAATTGTCCCCGGAAAAACCCAATGCGGGAAAACCGGTGTGGCAGATGAGGGTTTTATTATTCTTCAGTAAAAATCAACATGTATAAAATTTCACCTAGCAGTATAGAACTGAGAAATATTTATAGGTGTTCCTGAACAAGTGTTTGACCCGAGAGAGAGGTTCCTTAACCCTTTGTGTCTCCCTGACTTGCTCAACGTCAATTTCTCTAGCCTCTGGACTGGCCCGCGCAATGCCTGCGTCAGTCAGGCCTGCGCAGCCTCTCCCAGCGTCAATCTGCTTAACGGTGTTCCTTCTGCTGTGCTATATCTTCATCCCTGTCTCCCTGACTGATACTGAACCCTCTCTGTCTCTCCTCCACCTGCAGCTCTCCCTCTGAATCGATTTTCTCTTGCCGAACTTCGACCATTGAAGAAATCGATTTCTCTTGGGCATCTGAGTATCTGCTTGGTGTTTTTTTCAAATGACCCTCAAGTCCCTTCTTATATCTTCCTGTTGAGCAATCAACGACCTAGTTTTAAACATAATCAAGGGCTCAGATCATTTTGAATTGATCCATGGATTTTTCTAGAAGTTTCACCCCTGATTAGATTAATACTCATTGATATTTTAACTTTCCTAAGTTTAGACTTAGGAACCCCATTAAAAATATTAATTATTTTAATAAAATCACTTATGGGTGGAATTTCCCAAAACGCTTTTTGGGTTCTTTGGAATAACTGTGTCTAAGCTTCCCTACAAAATTTGAGGCTTAGAGCACATCCCATGCTACCGCAAATCAACACTCCCTCTTAGCAAGGAATGTGCTTCTAGCAATATACTGCCTCTTTGCATACTGCTTTGACTCTGAAGCATCGTCTCTACGTTGTTGATGCTTGACATACTGTCCATCAACTACTGTATTGCTGCCTTTGACACTGCCACTGTCAATGCTACATCTGTACTGTAGCTCCCTTTGCATCTGTGTTGCTACTGGTCCTGTCACCCAAAACTGCATCTGCACTGCATCTTGCTTCTGCTACTGAAACGGATTTTCAATCATACCCAACTACTCTCTGAATTGAGTAAACTTAGCTCTTTCGAGAGCCTTTGTGAGTATATCAACCACTTGCTCTCTTGTGGGAACATACTGTAGTTGTACTGCCCCACGCTAAACACAGTCTCTAATAAAGTGACAACGAATATCTATATGTTTCGATCGATCATGAAATATTGGATTTATAGACTGTTTGATGCAACTCTGATTATTGTAGTAAACCTTGGTCACCTCCATCCTTTTCCTGAATAGGATCACAAGCAATTTTCTAAGCCATATGGATTCCCATGTAGCTGTGTTGGTTGCCATATATTCTGCTTCTGCTGAACTCAGTGCTACCGATTTCTGTTTCCTGCTGCACCAGGATATCATCCCTGATCCAACACTGAAGGAGTAACTAGAGGTACTTTTTCGGTCTACTGAATTTCCTGCCCAATCTGCATCGGTGAACCCATTCAAGCTGACATCCTCTCCTCTCGAGTACTTCAACCCATATTCGGTTGTTCCTTGTACATACCTAAGTATGTGTCTAGTTGTTGCCCAATGCACTCTTTTCTGTTCCACTATGAACTGACTGAGAGTGTTAACTGCAAAACAAATGTTTGGCCTAGTGTTGACTAGATACATAATCAACCCAATGAGCTATCTGTACAAGGTGGGATCTACTTCTTTATTTTCTGATGCATCTATTTTCTTCTAGTTGGTGATCATAGGAGTAGCCATGGGTCGACAATCCTGCATTCTGAATCTCTTCAGAACCTCTGTAGCATATCTTCCTTTGACCAAGGAAGATCTCCCCATTCTTTTTGCCAAACTTCCAACCCCATAAAATAATGCATCAATCCTAAGTCCTTCATGTCGAATTCGGCATCAAGATTCTTCTTGCAGTGCTAGATGAGCCTAGATGATCCAGTTAGAAACAAGTCATCTACATATAATACCAAAATAAGTGGTTCATTCTCTACCAATAAATAGTATAGATTGGGATCGGTATCACTCTTGACAAATCCCAACTGTTGTAATTAACTATCAATTCGACCATACCATGCTCTGAGTGCTTGTTTGAGCCCGTACAGGGCTTTCTTCAACCTGCAAACATGAGACTTCTTCTCATGAGTTTCGAAGCCTTCGGGCTGTTCTCTTCCCCAATGCCTTATGAAGAGTTCTATTCTAAATATAGACTGTCGTGTTGCAAGCTTCTGCTCATGGATACCTGTGTAGATCCTGATCATACAACATGGCCTTGGCTACCCCAACAATAGTTCGGTTCTTCTGTTCTGCCACTCCATTCTGCTTTGGGTTATATGGAGTTGTCCATTCTCTTTTGATGCCCTCCTTTGCACAGAAATATGTGAAATCCTTGTCTGTATATTCTCCATCGTTATCTGAACGCAACACTTTTATCTTTTTCTTTGTCATATTTTCAACAAGTGCCTTTAACTCTTGGAAACGATCAAAGACCTCATCCTTGGTATTTAAGAAATATATCTAGATTTTTCTGGGGTGATCATTGATAAAAGTGACGAAGTATTCGCAACCACTAAGAGCCCTTATGGACAATAGGACCGCAAATATCTGAGTGTATTAATCCTAATACATCCCTTGCTCTATTGTTACCTCTGGGAAAAGATGCTTTAGTGTACTTTCCTAATACACATCCTCTGCATAAGTCATCATGTTCATTGCTTAGGAATGGTACCCTTGTAACAGTCTCTCTGAGCATCCTCAGTGCTCCATGGTGTAAGTGCCCCATTTGCCTGTGCCATAATTCATTTCATTCCTTCTCACCATTATAGTTACTGCCTATCAATGCCATTGGCGATTCGAGCTGCAACCTATACAACTTGTTGCTTCGAACCCCAATTTGATTTTTCCTCTTCCAGCCTTGATGCTTAACGTATACTTTCTTTTCAATGAAGTATACATCATATCACTTGTCCTGTAACTGAGACACTGAAATTAGATTCATCCCTAATCCTGGCACATGTAGAACATTGGTGTCTCGAATGCTGGTCCCTGCTTCTGTCTGAAAAGCTATGGTGCCTCTCCCTATGGGAGTCCACTTCGTTCTGTTTTCCATAGTTATTTGGAAGTCCATATGTTCTTCTTGATAGCTTGAGAAATGTTCTCGTACTCCACTCATATGAGCTGAAGCCCCGGTATCAATGTACCAAACATCCGTTGATGCTAAAAAGCATGCAAATTCTTCATCTAATCTGGTAGACAAATCTTGGATATTTTGAGTATCCATATTGCGCCAATTTCTGATGCTAACCTATCCCAACAATTGCTGTAGGAAAAAGTGTGTCTTCCTTGCCGAGTCTTCTGCTCTGCTGTTCCTTCTACCATTGATAAATTTTGATTGAAAAGACTTACCTCTCTGTCGGTTCACTCAGAGAGAGTTTCCCAACGAAATCCAATCTCTTTGGTTTGAACTGCTCAATCCTCTGGGAGATTCGAATTTCTACCGTTGCAGGAATTTCAAATTCCCTTTCTCAGCATTGGATCTTCCAACTTTTCTCTTCTGCTTAGCTCTGATACCATGTGAAAATTTCTAAAATAGAAATCCTATTGCAGTGATTAATATGACTTCTTCTACTTATTACTTCAGAGGTAAGTTATCTATTGTATTCTTTGGTAAATATCGAAACATATTATACTGCAGCCTTCGCAATTAAAATTAAATGTAAGAAAAATGCCGATACATATACAAACAACATAATATAGCTATTTTTGGACAATTCTCCCCGGAAAAATCCAATGCGGGAAAATCGGTGCAGCAGATGAGGGTTTTATTATTCTCAACAAAAATCAACGTGTACAAGATTTCACTCAACAATATAGAACTGAGAATTATTTACAGACGTTCCTGAACAAGTGTTTGACCTAAGAGAGAGGTTCCTTGACCATCTGTGTCTCCCTGACTTGCTCAACATCAATTTCTCCAGCCTCTGGACTAACCTATGCAATGCTTACGTCACTTAGGCCAGTGCTGCCTCTCCCTGCATCAATCTGCCCAACACTGTTCCTTCTACTGCTTTGTGTCTTCGTCCTGTGAAAATACCTTGTCTCAAGGAACCCCTACTACAACAAATTTGAATTTACTTCACCTACTTGATTTTAATATACATTATCAAGTTATTTTCTGAACCCTAAAGTAAATTACTTCTGCAGCCTACACTACTTTAAATTTGATTACATGAAACTGTAAACTGAGCAAAGAACAAGATACATAGAACATAGTTATTTTTGGACAAAATAGTCCTCGGAAAAACCCAATGCGAGAAAATCGGTGGAGAAACTCCAAGGGTTTTCTAATAGTAAGCAGTAATTCTGAATACAAATGCTAGATGCCCTCCCGACAATCTAATGATAGAGAAAATACAATGGCGAAAAACTAAGTGAGTTTTACCTCAGTTCACCCAGCAGATTTCGATTGATCCGGTAACAAAACTGGCTAACCTTGGATATCTCTGTGTTGGCCTTGCATATGCCCCGCGTTAGCCTTACAAGCTCTGTGTCAGCTTTGCGCTATCTCTTTTGCCTCCTATGTCAACCTTCCCGGGTGTTCTGGTAGTTTGGATGTAGTTTCCGGCTTTCTGTGTGAGGACGGCTTCACTTCTGCGCTGGCCCTTCTGCTTTGTGTGGGCCCAGATTGGCCCAGCGTCAGTGCTTCTAGTTGCTGCGCTGCCTCCACTAGCGTCTCTCTGCCTATTTGTCAGTACTCCCAAACTATCCTTGCCCCTTTGCTGTAGAATGACCACTCAGTTTGAACTCTCAGCTTCCTAGCCCTAGAAATCGAACTCCAGATCAATTCGTTCTCTCCGTGTGTGTTTCTAAATGAACCCCAAGCCTCTTTCTTATACTTTTCTTGTTGAGACTTCAACGGCTGAGATTAAGTCTCTAATCAACCACTAAGATTAAAACTTGACTTGATCTGCCTTCTAGATCATTCTCACGCATATTTTGATTAATACCCATTAATATTTTAATTTTTGTAAGTTTAGACTTATGAACCCCATTAAAAATATTAATTATTTTAATAAAATACAATCCGGGTGGAATTTCACCAAACGGTTTTTGTGTTGTTTAGAACTCACGTGCCTTAGCCTCTCCACCAATTTTCATGGCTAGAGCACATCCGATGCTACCAAAAACTAACACTCCCTCTTAGCGAGGAAAGTGCTCTAGCAACAATGTCCAACTGCAAGTTGCTCTGTCTTTGAAGCATCTCCTTTCTGCATTGTTGCTGCCACCAACACTGTGTTGTTGCTGCTACTGTACTGCTACCCATGACACTGCGACTGCCATTGCTATATCTGTACTACAATTCCCTCTCAAACGCTGCATCTGCTATGGTGCTAGCATTGCCACTATTAACTCTACCTTCGTACTGCAACTCAGTTGCTGAGAGAAGCAACTGAAAAACATCCAAAATTACTGAACTTAACTGTGTTCAGCATAATACCATGAATGTTGGAATTTGACTGCTACTAGTCTCTGACCCTTTGAATCTTTCGTGCTGTTGCTGACTTCTACATTGTGCCATTTGCACTGCTGCCAACCTTGCTCTGCGCTGATCAGTCCCTGGTCTTAGGCTATTGCATCTGTCTCTCCAAACAATCCACTACATCATCTGACACTAAGTCCATCTCGCTACTGCTGAATCTTAGGCTCTCGTGGCAAGGAATTGATCCAGGAGGTGGAATTCTCAAGGATTCTACCCACATGTAGTCCTCCCGACTACAACTTAATATCGCCCCATTTCCCTCTTAGAGATGCATGGGCACTCATGGCAAACTCATCTTCGTCAAGTTTTGCTGGAGCAACCTTACGATCATGTTTCTCAACCTTATCCTTTTGCTGTAAATGACATTGGGATGCAAAGTGGCCCATCTCGCCACATTTGAAACATTTCACCTCCAAAATGTCCTTCTTCCGCTTCTGCTTCTGCTGTCCCTTTGATGGTAGAGCTGCGTTCTCCTCCTCCTCCTTGGTTTTCGTGCCACTCCCACTGCTGCCATTGAGGTTGACCTTTAGCAGGTCCCTCCTTAATTCCTCCTGTTGAAGGGCTACCCACATCTCCTCCCATGAAGGTAGTCTTTTCTTGCCCAATATACTTTGGACGAAGACTTGCCATTCATCCGAGACTCCATTTAGGGTCTTCCTTACCATCGCGGTACACTGAGGAGTAGACCTCACTGCAGCAAGCTGGTCTTTGGTGTCCTGAAGACGTTGAAGATAGGAGTTAACTCCTTCTCCCTTCTGCATCAATGTCCATTGCAACTTTTGTTCTAGGTACATCTTTCGCTGTTTGGAAGAGCCTTCATACAGTGAAGTCAAAGCTTCCCACATCTCTCGGGCTGTATCTTTGCCCTGCAAGTGTGAGATCACATGATCTCGAAGAAGACTTCTAGAAGAAGACGAGGATCAATTCAAGATGATTTGAGCCATTGATTAGAATCTAATCTAGGTCGTTGATTGATTAACGAGAAGATTATAAGAAGAGGCTTGATGGGCATTTGGAAAGACACATTGAGTGAGAGCAGCGCAACAATTGTAGGAGAGGTAATCGAGGAGATTTCTTGCAATAAGGAGCAGAGATAGTTTTCTAGTTGGAGAGTTTCCTGATCTGGGCATACATTTTAAAGGAGGCAGAGAGAGATCCAGAAGGGGTAGCATAGATCCACGCTGGACAGCGTAAAGCCATGTTGAGGCAGCGCAGAGCCCTTGAGGAGATTCATGAATTTGTTGAGGAGCAGACCAGATCCAATGCCAGGAACCAGGGTGTGAGATTGGAGGGTTAGAGGATAGAGCATCCAACCAACAGATCGATTAGCTAGAGGGAGCGATGCAGAGGGAATCAACTGTGATGCAGAGCAGCACAGAGGCAACTTGGGGCTAGCCATTCAGTGGCTGGATCAATGTTGAATCACCAACGATAGTGAGGTATTTCTCATTAATTCTCTGCCAGTCAGATTCTTTGTATTGGATAGCCAATAAGGCATCCAAAGATTGTATTCGGAAACTACTGCATAATAATTAAAACCCTCAGTTGTTGCACTGGTTTTCCCACATTCGTTTTTTCTGGGGACATTATCCAAAAACAACGGTGTCAATTGTGTGCGCTATTTCCTTCTTGCTCATTACTTGTTTCCACAGTATTTTATGTTGTGAAGGCTGCAATAGATTTTATTTCGATATTTACTGTGTAACACTGTAAATAACTTGATTCAGAAATTAACAAGTAGGAGAAATTTAGTCAGCTGTTGCAGTAGGGAATCGAGTAACCAATTTTTCACAATAGATAGTGATTTCAATGGCCGATTCATAGGAGCAACTCAAATTATGGACCTGCTTGCTTTAGAAGCAAGGTGTGAGGCTCTCCAAGAAAGGCTCCAAGGAGGCCTAGAGCTAGGGATTATAAATATTGCTTGATAGGGAATACCCTAGTCCTAAGATTCCTAAGAGAAGAGAGCTTCTAGGATTATACTTGTGGAATTAGCGTGATAGAGGGTGTCAAACCACAAAGAACCCTGAGTGGACCCAAACACGGTCAAGGGTTTCAAGTTGAACTTTAAACAAAAGGTCTTGACCAAGTAAGGGAGGAGAAAAGGATCAAGGAAATTAGGTTTGACCTAAGTTTTCAATACAATGATCCTTGATGAAGCCACTAACCAAGGAAACCTAAGGCTAAGAATGGAGTTGGAGCTAGGGCTTGGGATAATTCCAAATTTATCCATGAGAAGCTTTCCAAAATTTGTCAGGCCCTAAAGGATACCCAAGCGCAGTTGTAGCCCATATTGCTCTTGAAATGGATGGCTGCAATGGATTTCGTGTGATGCCCTAGGAGACCCCTAGCGTTAGGGCTTAGAAAAGAGAGAAAGAGTTGAAAAGGGTATTCGTTGAGGTGATCACCAAGGATGGGATTAATGCCTAGCCTATTGGGAGAATGGAATCAATGTGCTTTCAACCTTTGGAATGGTCTTACTCAATCAAGGAGTCCTCCAACAACTTCGTATAGCCCTAAAGGAAACTACTAGGTTACTAAGGAATTTATACCTGTTGTTGCAGCAATTTGATGAATTATCAAGGCAATGATGAAGATAAGGTACCCTAGGGACATTCATTCACTATACTCAAACATGTAACATGTGTAATATTCTCACAGGATCAAGATTTGACAAGTTTGTACTTGAATTAGGGCAGAAACTTAGGTTTCATGAGCAAAAATTCCATACATTATACAAGTATACATGAAAGAGAAAAATAGACCATGAAAAGCAATTACAAGTATAGTGAATATATCCAATCATCAAAGCGACACAAGATCAAAGCTCCAAGACCAAGAGAGATTGCCAAATATTGAAATGCATCAATAAACATCCAATTCATCCCCAATAATTATAGCGAAATTCTCAAGAAGAGAGATAGATACAAATCCAAGTGATGATGAGAATCAAATGACCCTCTCATCAATATATATCATCCTTTAAGGGTTCAGTTTGCCTAATTAGGCCTAATGATGCTCCTAATAATAATGTGTAAAATAACTTTACTTGGTGACAAGCCCATCAAGGTAGCTCCATAACATGAAAAATAAGCCTCTCAAGAGGGCCAAATTGATAAATAAATAGTTAGGTTGCCATTGGGAGGCCTAGTGGAGTCCAATATGTGCCAAAATGAGTGGAAGGGCTCCAAATATAGTGATAAAGGGGGTGCCCCTTTGATCTCCAAGCAAATGACATGTGGTGCTCGCAAGTGGTTGTGGGGGCACAAAAACATCCTCATGGGTCTCCAAGTAGATCGATCAAGCTTGTGTCCCATCTGTAAGGGCTGGAACAATGATGCAAGGCCTCCCTTTGCCTCCCATGTTGAGACATAACCTTATCTAGGCCCTGGATTAGTTACCAAGTGTGTAGCTAGCTGGGCAAGGTGGTCCAAGCGCAAGATCATCATCAAATAGGTGGAACACGAGTGAGCAATGGATGGTACTGATATAACGTGGCCAAGGCATCCCACATCTCCTTAGCAGCCCCTCTTCAAGCAACATGACACACCATGTGATCCTTGACTGCATCTAGGATCATCCTCTTGGCCTTTGCCATCTCTGCCTTGTACTTCTTCAACAGATCTGGGTCTGGAGGTTCAACCACCATGCTGTCGACATATGTCTTGAGGGCATGCACATCTAGAAGGAATGACATTCTTCCCTTCCAGATGACGTAGTTGGATGCTCCATCCAACCTGTCCTGATCCCTCAAGCCATTGATTGCCATTTCTGCCACAAATGTTGAAAATCTCCTCTCTTTTGCGCTGCTGCTGGGCTAGCCTACGCACTTCCTGTTGGAGCTAGTAAAACTGTTGCCCCTTGCTGCTGCTCAACTCTAGAAAATTCAAATTCCTTGGCTAGAAATTCTCTGAGGAAGAAATTCCCTCCGCTGTGCTTCTTCTCTTTCTTCTGACAATCTTCTGCCCAACAAACTACCTACAGAAAAATGTGTCCCACCATCTTTCCTTACGCTGATGCTTCAGCACTGCTCCTTCTGCCTCGACAAAAATTCAAACTGGAAGTCCTTCTCTCAGTCGACTCACTCAAAGAGAGACGACCTCAAACTTTCAGCCCTCCGGCTAAGAACTACGCAAACCCTCTGGGGTTTCGAAGCGCTGTGTCTTGCAGCTTTTTCGAACTCCCTCTTCTGCTTAGTGCTGGATCTTTTGGCATTGCTCTTCTTGTTTCACTTGTAGCTCTGATACCATGTGAGAATTCCTTAACTAGAATTACTACTACAACAAATTGATGTTACTTGTTAATCCATACAAGTTATTTATTGTATGCTACGGTAAATATCGAAGTAAATACTACTACAGCCTTCACTTAATTAAATTATATGCGGAAACAAGAGACTCGACAAGAAGGAAAATACAACACAATTTACACCATTATTTTTGGACAAATGTCCCTGGAAAAACCCAACGCGGTAAAACTAGTGCAACGACTCTAAGGGTTTAATATTATTAAGTAGTAGCAAATCTTGAATACCTCTTGGGATATTCAGTTACAAAGAGAAACACTGATAGAAAGATTTGTGAGATTACCTCACACAATCATTGAGAAAATCTCGACTGATCCGGACACTGGATGAAGTGCCTCTGGCAGGCCCTAAGTTGCCTCTGCACAGTTCTCACACAGTCCTTGCATCAACCCCTCTAGACACTATGTCACCCAACCAACTGATCGATTTGTTGTCTGGAGTCTCTGCTCTCAGCTTCCCGGTCTTACACCCCGACTCCCCGTTTCTGAAATTGACTTTGCCCAACCAAATCTCAGACTCTCGCTCACCCTCTACGCTGCCTCTGCATGGCCCTATGTTAGCCTCTGCGTGAGAGCTACTGGATCATTCTCTTCCTCTCTCTACTGATGATTCTTTGACTGAGAAAATGTTTCTCTCTCCATATGCTATCCCTGCCCCTCAAATGCAAGAAATCTCCTCGATCAGAACTTCCTCCTGAGAACTTCTCACTTCAGAAATCCAATCTCTTGATCTCTTGGTGTGTCTTCCAAATGACCCTCATGCTTCCTTAAATAATCTTCTCGTTGACATTCATTGACCCAGATTAAAAGCTAATCAATAACTAAGATCATTTTAGCTTGATCCTCGTCTTCTTCTAGACGTTACACCAATAATTAAATTAATACCCATCAATATTTTTAATTCCTAAGTTTAGACTTAGAGTCCCATTAAAAAATATTAATTATTTTAATAAAATCGTTTATGAGTGGAATTTCCCATAACGCTTTCTGGGTTCTTTGGAATACATGTGCCCAAGCCTCCCTACAAAATTTGAGGCATAGAGCACATCTGATGCTACCCCAAATCAACAAAAGGTGCTAACATAATCCCTATGAGGTACGAGCCTAGGGAAACCTAGAGAAAAAATCAGTTTCAAGGCTAGGGCTTGGGATATCTCACAATCCCACTGTCAGAATTCCTTCAAATTTGGAGGAGACCTAGGAGACACAACAACGCAGAAATGCCCAAGAGATCGAAGTTTTTCTATACATAGTTTATCAGGAAAATGATGCCCTAGGATCCCCAATGTGGCTAAAACTAGAATAAAGAAGAAAAGGTGAAGAAAAATGGTTCTTAAAGTGATCACCTTATGGTAGACCAATGCCTAATCCTTTGGGGAGATTGGAGTCAAGAAGAATAATGAGAATGAACTTTGTTTCTAGGTCAAGGAGGCTTCAAGGACTACTTCGCTTAACATTAGGTCAAAAGAGAGTGACCTTAAAGCTTTATACTTTGTTGTGCAAGATGAGATGGCTTGTAAGGATGAATTCAATCATAGAATTATCTTTAGGAAAATTCGTTCAACAGACATGGCCCATACATAGAGAGATGCTATCTACAAACAATAATTCCACAATTTGGCAATACTGCATGCAACAATTAGCCCTAGTATAGCAAAAATCCTATTATCAATGTATGTAACAAAGTAAAAGAAAGAAGAGCATTAAATTTGTACTTTCATGTAAGAGAATATATCCAACCATCAACAAATTGCCAATCAAGAAGCTCCAAGACAAGAATAGATAATCCAAACATCAAAATTCATTCCATGCTCCCAAATTTCGTCCACCAAGAAGGAATAGCGAAAATATCTAAAGAGATACAAGTCCAAACCAAGTGATGATGCTAAAATGAATCCTCATCACTTCTATTTATACAATTCTAATGAGTTCGATTTCGCTGCTTGAGCCTACACTCGCCCCTAAAATAAAATAATGTGCAAAATAACTAACTTTTGGTGACAATCCCACCAAACTAGCTCATAAACAAAGAATAAACCTCTCAAGCGGTTGAATGATCAACAATACATGTCATTGGGCCTTCTAAGAAGCCCGATGAAGTCCATAAGTACCATAATGATGAATAGGACTCCCAAAAGTAGTGGACAAGGGGTTGGCCCCTTGTTCTCCAAATAATTAACCCGTGGTGCTCTAAATGGGAGTGAGAGCACACAAGTAACCTCATGGGTCTCCAAGTAGGTCAAAGATGCTTGTAGACCATTTGTAAGGGCTTAGATGATGGTGCAAGTGATGTCACATCAACATACAAGTGCTGGGTCATCTACCAAGTGCATGGGACAATTGTGCGGCTGATTGGGCATGGTGAACCAGGTGCATCTTCCTCTTCCAATAGGTGAATCTTGAGCAATCTCTAAACATCTCTGGGGATCCATAGAGTGCTGTTTACTGCTGTGGAGGCCCATGGCTCTCAACACACACCTTACATGTGCCAATGTAGCCCTCTAGAGGGTTAGGACCCCGTATTGGGAGACCAAACCCAAAATGGAGACCATCTACAATCTTGCATAACTTCCAATGCATCCCCTAGCCTTCCAGTACAACAAACGTTAGAGGAAATCGAGTTAAAGAGCTTACAAACCATGGAAAATAGGTGGGCACTTCATAATGGCATGTTGTTCCATAGTGGGCTTCAGCATGTGCTAATGTCTCCAAGCTCCAAATAGGGTTAGCCAAGTATCCTATTAGGTGGTTTCTACTTTTAAAGGGGATAGTATGTCCAAGGTACAACCTTCAAAGGGTGGTGGTGTGTGATAAAGAAATGAATGGAGTAATGAATGAAAAGAGTAGCCTTGGGCTAGATGCTAGGGCACAAGGGTAGCGCGAAGCGAACATTTCGGTAATATTGTATAGGAGGGAGCAATCGTGGTACATGAGTTACCCTGGCCTTGATTTTTCCACCCTTCTCCATATGTTTTTTGTCTTTTATGATTTTTCTTTGGTTAATTGCTCGGGGCTTAAGGAGTAATGACATGATATGTAAAGTATAGCAGGGGATACCCCCTTTGAGGTGGAGCAGTTCATTGCCCACAAGGGGTTGGGATAATCATGGGTTCTTGAATGATAAAGAAGGCTCATCTAGGGCCTATAGGAACCAAGGTGATGGACATGAGAATGTGTTAAAATTGGCAACTAGGGAAAAACTTCATGTGGGTCATCTTATTCATGGCTGATAATATTTTTATTAGATTCCTCTCGTCGAGAGCTGTAGGATTAATATAAAGATCATCCGATTCCGATAAGTATTCATGGAGATATGAATTTATTTTGATTATGGAATTATTATCAAGCCGACCTACAACTCATGTAGGCTCAGAAGCCCAACAGTCGCATCTATTCAAACACCAACGTTGTGTATAAATATAGAAGGACTTTTCCTCATTTGGACTCACTCATCTCATCACATCTCTCTCTCTACTGCGCAGAAAAGAGTCTCTTCTCTACTGCGAAGAAAAGGGTCTCTCCCTCACACATGTGAAGCCGGAAGCTGCTAAAACTAAAGCTGCAACTGCAGAAGTAAACTTTGACCTGCGTGGACTAGAAGATCTCATCTGAACTGTGCTGTAGGTTCATCTGAACCTCCTTTGAAAGCCGCAACTTTTGGTGGTGGAATCAAGTCAATCCGAAGGACGATTTGCAGGATATCAACTGCCCTAGTTCGAAGGAAGTTGCTGAAACTGAAGCTGCAACTGCAGAAGTAAAGTTTGACCTGCGTGGACCAGAAGATCTCCTCATTTGAACTGTGATGTAGGTTCATCTGAACCTCCTTTGGAAGGCACAACTTTTGGTGGTGGAATCAAGCCGATCCGACAGTCGGTTTGTGAGATATCCTCTGCCCTAGTTTGACGATGAAGCCGCTAATGCTGATGTTGCTGATCTAGGGTTTGCTGCTGCTGATATAAGTAAGATTTATTGCACTATTTCTCTCTACTGAATTATTGAAGATAAAAGAAGATTTCAAAGGGTTTCCCCACACATTGTGGGGTTTGTCCCTGGCTAGCCGCCACATCTTGTGTCTCTTGTCTTGGCTTATTTTATGTCGATCGTTTAATGTTTTATTTGCACTTTACTTTATGTACATGTGATTGCTAATTTGTGGAATATAATAAGAAAAAGAAGTAAATTGTTATAAGCATAGAACATACCATAACTTAACATGGGATCAGAGCTGAGGTGAAGACAAAACCCAAGAGCGAGCAAGAGCAATCACCAAAGAGAAGATTGGCAAGGCTATCCTAAAAGAACTATGGGGTCCTCAACACTCTTTCCTTGCCGAAGACAAGCTCCGTGAGGAAGCTGACTATCATGGATGGAAGATGTCTATCGATCTAACCCTAGAAGATCAAGGAGTGTTGAACTATGTAAGAGGAAATATTGTTGAGCCTCCATCAAATGCATCCACTGCTGCCTAGAACAAATGGAAAAACGGAGAAGTCAAAACAAGGAAGATCATCCGGGACTCTATCGACAAGCACTTGGTGGCCTACATCTCTGAACTGGACACCTCCAACGAAATATACGATAGACTGGTGAGTTTATTTAAAGTTAATGATGCAAGTCAAGTTTTGTATCTTACAAATAAACTGAGGAAAATCAAGAAAGGTAAAAAGGAGAGTATGCAAGCATACTTCTTAAGAATCACTGAGATCAAGAACGATCTCCTATCTATTGGGGAGACTATTACTGATAGAGAAATAGCACTCACGACTCTTGGAGGATTACCATCCGAATGGTACGTGTTCAGGACTGCTCTTCTGAACAATAATATAATTCTTGGTTTCGAGGAATTAATGGCACGACTCTTGGAGGATTACCATCCGAATGGTACGTGTTCAGGACTACTCTTCTGAACAATAATATAATTCTTGGTTTCGAGGAATCAATGGCTAGATTCATTCAAGAAGAAACAAGGGTAGAAGAGCAAGAAATGCCCATGCCTAAAGGTCCTCCTGCTGCCTTTTCTTCTCATGCTAAGAAAAGAAATAATTCTGGGACTAAATCAAAAGGAAACGCTGGACTTAAGGGTGGAAGAAAAGGATGATGTTGCATTTGCGATAAAGTAGGTCACTATGCAAGGGAGTGCCCTGATAGAAAGGACTCACACCGGGACGATGATTAAAATCCCTCTGATGGAAATCAAAGGAATGACAAATTCAATAGCAAAGGTAAGAGGAGAGTTGGGAATCAAGGAAGAGGACAAGCATTCAAGAAGGCTAGAAATTCCAGGATGTATTAAATGCACCTGACCTCCGAAAGAACTTGGTGTCCATCTTGGCAATGGAAGACAAAGGCTACAAGGTAACCTTCAGCGATGGCAAGGTACATGTATCGAAAAGTAATGTTAAAGATGCCTTTACGCTTGGGTTTCGTGTTGATTCATTGTATCAGGTTGATGGAAGTCCGCTAGGTGTCATGTCTTATGACACATCTCTTTAGTCTGAACTTTGGCATTGGAGGTTTGCCCACCTTCATTATAAAGCTCTACTCGGTGTAAGACAAATGGTGACAGGGATGCCCGAATTCCGAGTAGAGAAAGAAGGTGTATGTCCAGGATGTGTTCAAGGAAAGCTCAAAGGGGACCATTCCCTTCAAGCCAAAGCCAGACCTCGAATATATTTACAGTTGGTTCACTCAGGCATATTTGAGGCTGGCATTAAGAGGGAGACTACTACACCACATACTCCTGAGCAGAATGGTGTGGCGGAAAGGAAGAACTGTACGATTGTGGAAGCTGTCTCTATCGGTAGATGATGTAACAATCCCTGATTTGGAGGAACCCATGGATCCTATTTGTCCACCTGAGCCTTCCTCTTCTAGGAAGAGGCCTTCATGGCTTAGGGGGATACTTGATGATGCTGAAGGACATGCTGCACCCCGTGAAACTTTCCGTCAAAGTAAGAAACCTAATAGGTATCAGGGATACCTGACCATCATGAGCACGATCATACAAAATGAGCCTTCATCATTCTCAGATGCCGTCAAGCATCAAGTATGGAAGGATGTTATGACCATAGAATATGAGTCTAATATGGAGAATGACGTCTGGGAAGTAGTTCCCAGAACCCAGGACAAGACAATTGTCACTTCTAAATGGCTTTACAAGATAAAGCATGCAGTAGTTGGAAGTACGGAAAAGTATAAGGCTCGTTTTGTTGCTCGTGGTTTCTACCAGAAGGAAGGTATAGACTATGATATTTGCACTTGTTGCTAGATATATGACCATTCGCTTGATCATAGCCCTTGTGGCTTCACAAGGATGGAACCTACATCAGATGGATGTCAAGACCGCGTTCTTGCACGGTTCGATCAAAGAAGAGGTTTATGTGGAGCAACCCAAAGGATTTGAGATTTATGAT